>VUQK01015260.1:0-14592 GCA_015106715.1 Bujurquina vittata
GGACCTTACTGTCAGGCAGCTCCTATTGAAGTGATGTCTTGATTGGGAACAGGTGTGGCAATAATCAGGCCTGGGTGTGGCTAGGGAAATTGAACTCAGGTGTGACAAACCACAGTTACAGTATGTTTTAACAAGGGGGGCAATCACTTTTTCACACAGGGCCATGATGGTTTGGATTTTTTTTCACCTTTACTACTAAACACCTTCATTTACAACTTGCATTTTGTGTTTACTTGTGTTGTCCTTGACTATTGTTTAAATTGGTTTGCTGTTCCGAAACACTTAAGTGTGACAAACATGCAAAAAACAGGAAATGAGGAAGGGGGCAAACACTTTTTCACACCACTGTAGATTAACTGAAGGGCCAGATGCTGTCAGGTCTTTGCTCTCCCTCTCTCTCTTTTTTTTGCCACTTATTTCTTAAGTTACATGACTTTCAGATACTGTCCATCTGCTGCATTCTTTACACACTTTTTGGAAATATGCCAAAGCTTCAGCTCCTTATGCTGTTACTATAAATACTATTTTTGAGGCATCAATTTTGTTTTATTCCTGTGAAACTGTTATGTTTGGCGTTTTTCATAGATTCAAGTCCTGAAATAGGAACAAATTATGTGTTTTCGTGACAAGCTGCTAGTAACAAAGTGCAGAAAGATGTAATTTAAAATTGGTTCTACTAAGTTGTCTGTTACATGTTGACACAACAGCAGGTCATCCCTTGAATTAGGTGTCTTTTTTTTCCTTTTAATGCTTAATTCATTCATAAGTCAATGTTAAATGGCTTGACAAACAAAAAAAAAAGTGTCCAAAAATGGTCAAATACAAAGACTGGAGAGAAAAGCAGTCAATGTCCAAAGAACAACTCTGATGTAGCTTCAGAAAGCCTGGAGAACTGTTGCTCACGACCACTTAAAAAAAGAAGCAAAATATAAAGAAATGAGGGCTGGCTCAAGATTTTTTCACAATACTGTATTTCTTTGTTAATGTGTATCCATGTGATGCAGCACATCTTTGTTACTGCACCTGCAGTTGACACATTATTATTCAGTGTCTCCACTACCTAATACATTTGATACTTTAAAGTCTTGTTTATAGAATTTTGGGATTAAGTTGTTGTCCAATTACAGATTCTTGTGATTTTTATGCATACTAATTCTTAAGATTAGTGAAAAGATATTAAATTTTTAGGAGATGCTTTTTCCTGCTTAATGTGTTTTTATATTTTTTTTTATTAAAGGAACATATTCTCCAGCTCAGTCGTTAAATGTTTGTGTTGTTGACCCACCAAAAGTTTTCATAATCATGCAAACTTCAAAAATGCTCCATGCAGTATTTTCAGAGTGCCACAACTCTGGAAAAGAAATCTTCCAAACTTATTATCCATTTCTGTTTTCTTTAAGCTATTTGATAATGTAGAGCACTGTTAAGCAACACATTTTTGAAAACCACGGTCACACTACCACACACATGCAAAATGCTGATCATGTGAAGAGTTTTGTTTACAAACTTAAATACAGTCCAAATTTGTTGCTTTCCACAACATTGTTGAGGATTAGTATTCTGTTGTCATGGTTTTGCTTTGGCCAGATATCCGGCTGACCTGGCTTATCCCCAGATAGCTAAAGCTTACACGTGTAAGGGTTTGATAATCACCATGTCGACAGTCTCATTACCCAGCACCCCCTGCTGCGTCTCCTCACCATCATTGTGGCAATTTGTCCTCACAGAAAACCGGACTCATGCCGTCATGTGTTAATGGTAGACAGAGATGCAAGCTTTCGCCCAAACGTACACAAAAAAATGATTTGGTAAATAACGAATGTGCGCAGCTGTTTGGCACAAGCCTCAAATGAAGAATGAGCAACTGCTGGGAGATCTACATTTTTATTTACTTCTTAGAGCCTCTTGTTTATCACTAAAATGTGTCAGCAATGAGAGAATCACACCAAATGACTAAAGAGCCAGTAGACTACGTTGGGAATCCTAAACTTGACCCAACAATAAGATAAGGGTATTAACGCATTGTGCAGCTAGTGAAGCTAATATTACAGTTTTGATAATATGCCGGCAGACTAGAAGTATCAAAACTGTAATACTGAAGCAATTTTGGATGATTTGAGACCAATGTGAGCCTCTTAAAAACAGATTAGATTATTGTGTTTCTGTCACCTTTTGTGCTATAGTGCAGTCTAAACTCTTTTATTGTCAGTGTTCAATGATGATACCCATCTCTTCACAAAGTTTTATAAACTTCAGCTTGATAGATTATGCTCACAGACAGAGAAATGTAGCTAGAAGGGGAAAAAAATGCTCCACCTTTGTCTCAGTTAGTGCTTTAGTGAAGGAATGAATGGTCATAATGCAAGGAAAATGTGACGCCACTGCTTGAGAGCAGAAGCAGAACAAGAAAGACAAAGAGAAGAAGAGTAAGAAAATGATAAACAGGATGAAGGGATTGTAGAGCAGAGAGCAAGATGAAGACAAGGGGGGAACATGGTTTATAAAAGAGTCAACTTTGAGAAACTGAGCAGGGAGAAAGGAAAACACCAGCGGCTTGTTACACTGTTTTACTCTCTTTACTTACACACACACACACACACACACACACACACACACACACACACACACACACACACTTTTATTCTTGCGAGGACCCTCTTTGGCATAAAACAGTCTCAAAGCCCTAGTTCCAATTCAACCATAACTCTTTAAAGGCGAAGGATCAGAAAGGGATTGCACTAGAGTTTTGAAAATCTCATACAGTTTCAATGTAAAATCCTTCCTCAGTTCAAAGTAGTGATTTACTGAATTGAGTTGCATCAGTAAAACTCCTGAAATGTTGCTGCTAATGAAGTCTGCAGTGGGTAGTGCTAGAAAACATTTACAGGTCTCTCCCGTCTACAGCCGTGCAAACGGGATGGCGCTGTTGTGAAGCATATATTACTTCCAAAGATTACAGTTTCAGAGGTGAAAAATAGAGATGCTCATGTTTCATAACTGCAATTTTTGTTTTTATTGTATAATTATGTTGAGTTAATATTTATTGAATTACTCAAATCTCAGTTCCTTTTCAGGAAACTGTATTTAATAAGTTTGAGTGCGCTCCTGTTACACTCACCTGTTTCTTTGTATTCATAATAGCTTTGCCACTTTGTTGTGGGAAAGCATATTTCTTTATAATAAACTACAGAATACATTCAGTCACCAGTTCTAACCAAATTATATTTTATATGCTGTGTATTACAATGAACAAGAATACCATAATATTGCACTAATTATTTGTCAATCTTTCCCATATTAAATTTGAAAATTTCAATAAAAAATTCTTAAAACTTAAAAGAACAGTTTCCAGTTATTTGTTTATTTTAATCGAGCAACATTTTGTGTTTTACATAAAAAGGAGCATTGTCGTAAATTTGAATCCGTGTGTATTTAAACAAAAGCCCCTCAAATGATGAATTAACAATCATTTTCTGTCAGCTGATAAATAACCGTTCATTTCAGTCCGATACACTTATCGGACACTTTATGAGGTACACTTTGCTAGTACTGGCTCAAGTACTTTTGCCTTCAGAACTGTGCTATTTCCCCGTGGCATAGATTGAAGAAGCTGCTGGAAACATTCCTCAGAGATTTTGGTCCATATTGACATGATAGCATCACACAGTTGCAGCACATCCATGATGTGAATCTCCCCTAAATGCACTGAGTTGCTGCCACGTGATTGACTGATTAAGGTAGATATTTACAATAGCAAGCAGTTGAATACCTCAACCTAATGAAGTGGCGAGTGAGTTTATATGTGCTGTGTAAGTATTGGATTAAAGCCATCATTATCAGACAGAATATTTATTAATGTTAGAAATAGAGACTTAGTGATTTCCTGCACAGACTGTAGCTTGTTGTGAGGAAGTGGTAAATCACAGTCAACCTCATCATATTTATTGTTCAACATATGGAAATCTGCAGACTCCCTTCGATCCCTGTGCTGTTTCAGAAAATTGTCTTGGGGCTGCTGTGTGGAAAGTTATTGCTTCTGCCTGTATTGTCTGGTTGGAAAGCCGGATGACGGAGCTGACAGGAGAACAGAAACATGGAGAAGCTATCAACCAACCTGTGCATTTCAATATAGACAGAGGAGGAAGTCCTAGATGAAACCTGAACAGACAAAGCAATGAGATGACTACTGCTGCAGCTGCCTTACATGTTTAAGCCACCATTTATGTCAGAACAGGGGAATATTGCTTCATGTGTTTTCCTGCTTCTACGTGGCTTATAATTGTCTTTTAGATTTTACAGATTTTTTTTTTTCTTAACAGCGTGCTCTGATTTTAGGATTTTTTGCTCCATGAATTGACATGTGTACACATGCGGCTCCTCTGGATCCTGATGACTTCCCCAGCTGTTGATGTGATTCACAAAGTGGCCAGGCTGAGAACAGGGGGGTGTGGGGCGCTTTTGGAAATCCCGGGTTTCCCTTGTACTTCTTCCTCCTTCACTTTGCTGCCTCCATGTCATGTGAGGAGTGTCTCATTGCACAGTAGCTCCCTACAGAGGGAAGTTAATGGTCTTGAACCCGCATATCCAATGTGAATAAATATCTCACCACATGTATTGAGGATACAGATAGTCTGGTAGGTAGATAAAAGGAGGCTGTTCATATCATAACTTGTTTTGCCAAGCGACCTATCCCACATGGTGATATGAGCCTTGACCCAATATAGAATTTCTGAAGCTGTATTTTTACTGATTTTTCTTTTCCTTCTTCTCAGGTCCAGGGTGCATACTGCAAACACAGACGTGATCCTTGTTACATATCATCCGCTGTCACTGAATCAGCTTCAGCGCCATCCACCTTCACCCGCAGCACCACCGCTCACAGGAACCGCCGTTACCATCAACAGGTGACATCCCGTCCAAGAGTCCACCCGACCTCCCACTATGGCATCCCTCTGGCATGTGAGGAGCCAGAGGAGCAGGAGCAGTGGCCGGACCAGCACCATCTTGACAGCTGGAGGTCCCAGTGGAGGGGCCATCGATCTGGATCCCTCTTCTCTCTACCCAACCTGGGCTCAGCCAGCTCCCGCTCTGCCTGCTCCTCTCCAGGGCCTTGTCCCAGTCCCCATTACAGGAGCCACTCCCTTCACCGGAGTTCTTCGCTTATCCCGCCCTTCCGGCTCAACGTGGACGCTCTGATCGGGGCAGAGGAGACAGATGTGGATACAGGGAACAAAGTAAATCCAGGTAGCAGTGTGGACCTCACAGTTGTGTCTGCATACGTCAAATCAAGCCTCCCACAGACTCCACGGCCATTATCGGCCCCACCAGAAGACATCGGACCCCGCCTCTCTTCTGTCACCCCAGAGGGCGCCTACAAATCAGCCACACTGGGCTGGACTCCAAAGAGCTTCTCTATCAAAAGCTCTCAATCCGCCTTGCAGTTGTCATGCCCCCGAAGCACCAGTGCGAACACCCTGTCCTCAAGTGTGGCATCAGTAAACCAGTCAGACAGCTGCAGCATAATTAGTGCACCAGCTGAAGAGAAGGACACAGCAGAAGAAGAAGAACAAGAATTCTACATCTGACCTTTTGCTAAAGACCGAGAGGACTCACTCCGGCCAGTAATGTCAAATCTTTGTGCTGAGACAATCATCATAGCTCTACTCTGCTCCCTGGTGTTTGATAATAAGACAACAACAACAAACTGAAGCACAGCACTATTTGTGGATATCACATTTTTGTGCATCTAGATATAAACTCTGTAAATGCTATTTTACATGTAATTTCACACATTTAATGGAGCAGTCATGTATCTGTGTACAGAAACACTATTCAATAAAATATTTCTCCCCTTTCAGATGTGCTACCTGCCACTACACTAAAGTTGGGGTAGATGTCACATTTTCTGCATCACTGCACCTAACCAAGTAGTTTAGTTGCATAGATCTGTACCACATGGCAATAGAAAAACTAATATAAGGGAAAATAAGGCTTCTGCCACTAATGCCTTCACCTGGGAGTATAGGGTTTTAATCCTGTGTGAGGACAGACCTTTTTGGCCTGTTCTGCCTGTTTGTCTGGTTCAGTTTGAACATAAGGAGTAAAGATAGAGGTGTCCAGATGTGAAGTGTTTTTTAAAAAGCTGTCCATAAGATCACGTGCATCTAAAAATGTGCTTTCACAAAAAAGTTAAATTATTACAATCATGATAAAATGAATAATAAAATGTATTGTCCACAAATATAAAATGTACAAGAGGTACAAAACCTGCACTAGAGAATATCAAATATGTTTCAGAAGTGTATAAATATCCCATTTTAAAATTGACAAAAAATTCACAAAGTTTTTGAACTCCACGATATACTTTCAAGAATATTTTCTTGGAATATCCCGACTGTAATAAAGCATTTTAATACAATCCAATGCTGCCCTCTTGTGCTGAACTTTGAGGTTAAAGATGTAATTTGAATGCAAGATATTCACTTCTAGTCATTACCATTTAAGAGCTGTGTCTTGGCTTTTAACTAATCTCTACATGAATAAATTCAGCTAATCCCTCCACAGGTTTTCCAGGACTCACTGAAACAGTATCTGCGTGCATCAGAGCCGTTTTCACTGAGCTCTGTAACTCTCTTCTGCGTCTTGGGAAATCTTTAATGGGCTCTTGTTTCAGCTCAAACTGTGAAACCTGTTTCTCTGCACTGTTGGACCGCTTAAGCAGGTGTGAGCCTGCCTGTGTGGTCCACAGTCTAAAGAGGAGAAGCCAATAAGAGTGGAACATTGGCTGTCATGGTGAAATCTTGAAACCCTGAAGAGGTGATGTCATCATCCACCAATCAACATAGGGATTTGTATAATGTATTACTTCTTCAGTGCATGGAGAAGTCTGGAAAACAGATCAGTGTGCAAGCTGAGATCTCGAGGTACCTGACAGAGCGTGGCGCTGGGTTAGATTTACAACTGTCAAAAGTGGCACAAAGTGATGGAAAAAATTTTGATTCTCAGGATAAAATAAAACTCCAGTAGTTATAATACTGGGACCTTAAGGGCTCTGCAAGATATAAAAAAAACAAAACAGAAAAATGTGAAAGTTACTGAAATATAAAGAAGACACGATGCACTGGATTTTAAAATTGGGAGAGAAATATAAAAACCTGATTATAGGTCTGATTGAGCATTGATTTGAAATGTTATCACTTAATTGAATGGATGTCATCTTTGCAAATGATCCGCATAGCTACAACTCCTAGTGGGTTATAATGTATTTACAAGCATCCCTCATTACAGTATTTTTAATGACGCTAATACCATAAAGTACACATAGCATCATTTTCCTTAAGATGTATATAATAAGTTTGTATTTATTATGTTAATTATACACTTTATTAGGCACACCTGCTCATTCATGCAAATAACTAACAGCCAACACTGAAGCCAAGCATCCGAATGGGGAAGAAAGGTGATTTAAGTGACTTTAAACGTGCTATGGCTGTTGGTGCCAGATGGGAGGATCTACTGGGATTTCACTACACGACCATCTCTGTTTTACAGAAAACAGTCTGAAAAATATCCAGTGAGCTGCAGTTCTCTGGGTGAAAATGCCTTGTTGATGCCAGAGGTAAAAGGAGAATGGCCAGACTGCTTTTAGCTGACAGGAATGCAACAGTAACTAAAATAACCAGGTTTATCTTGGCACACTTTGGCCCCCCATGCTGAGCACCATTTAAACAGCACAGCCCACCTGAGTTGCTGACCATGTCCATCCCTCTCTGACCACAGTGTACCCATCTTCTGATGGCTGCTTCCAGCACCATGTCACAAAGCTCAGATCATCTCACACTGTTTTTTTGAACATCACAATGAGTTCACAACTAGATCCCAATCCAAAAGAGCACTTTTGGGATGTGCGGGAATGGGAGATTCACATCACTTCACACTTGCTGAATCTGTGCTATGAAGAATTAAGACACTTCTGAAGGCAAAAGGGGTCCAACCTGATACTAGCAAGGTGAACCTGAGAGTGTATAGTTCTTTACTGATGTCGACGTCCTCATAGTGAAATCAAAACACGCGATGGTTATATTATTCATGGTTATTATTTATGATTTTTTGGGTGTTGTTGAGGTGTTTTATTGTATCTTTGCTTTTAAAAAACAAAACTACCATGCAAACAAGTGCATACAGCTCTACCTAATTAATTGTGCTGTGCCTAAATTTTCCTGGGGACCCACCATGACTTCGCAACCTTCAAGGTACACTACATAAACAGATGTGTGTGTAGTGTACCTTGAAGGTTGTGAAGAGCTTGTATTAACTGGCAGCAGATGGTGCTGTAGTGAAACAGAAACCAGTTTAAAAAGTATAAAACTACAGTTGCTTTTAGTTCATTTATTGTTTCTTAAAAGCCTCACAAATGACCCATGTTGTGCAAGCTTTAGTTCTCTGTTGCAACATAGACTATTTTCTTAAACATTTGTGGTGTGTTTCCTACATAGTATCTGCTTTTTCCGCACTCAATTTAGAATTTTTGAGCTTCAAATAAAAAAAATCCTGAGACTTTTTCCCATGGTGCTCCATGCTTGAGTCCCCGTGAGGTGATGCTTACATGGGACACGTCCCCTCACGTCGCCTCTCTCCCAGTGCCAGCACTAGTGGCTCTAATCCGCCGTGGCGTACCTGGCAGATCGCTCTGGCGACACCGGCATTGTTGCAACCTGGCCCGGCCCCACACACCCGTATCCCTAATCCTAATGAACTGCCCAAAGGCCCCGGGGCCTGAAGGGAAATAGGCCACTGGAGGTGAAGCAGAATGAGTCAAATCATTGATACAAACGTATAAAAGCTGCTTTCTCTCATTCCTTTGTTGTCCTTGATCATCCTCATTCTTTACCTTCTTTTTTCTCTCCTCTGGTGTTCATTTTTCAACTCTGCACATCTTCCTTTAGTCTGTTTTTGTTCTCTTGCTCTGTATCTGTTGTAATACGTGTTCTTCCTCTGCTGTTGTTATTTTTCCACTTTCTACACTGTGACCTCAGATCACCTTTATTTTCCCTGCAAGGGCAAAAGTCATTGGTTGGAGATGGGACTGCAGTGAAGGATATGAATGCAGAGCCTGGGGATAGTCTCCACTAGTTAGGGATTAAGTTGCTGCCATGTGGAGGAAGGAGAAGCCATCACAGAGTTGCACAAATACTCATCAATGCACGTAGCTGCTTTTGACTGGAAAAACCTTCACAGAATAATTCTAAGCTCTTGGCAACACAGGCTGAAATGCATGTGCACATGTAAGGCGTTAGCGTCACTGGCATTATTACTGCCATGCAGAAATTCAGCTGCAGTTTTTAAATCAGTAGCACTACTTTTGAGTTCTGCATAAAGAGATATAAAATGACCACAAAGAAACCAAAAATGACTGCAAAGGGTGTGTTTGTGTGTGTTAGTGAACAATAATAGGCCAGCTGTAAAGCATTTTTCTAATAATGGGAAATAATGTGACCCAACAGCTGCAGTTTCAGAAGGCTCTAAATGTTCAGTTTCCAACAGTTTTTTCTATTCTTGGGTATGAATGAGGTCAAAGAGAGGGGATAGCTTTACTGCGGTCCTCTCAGACACACAAACCTGGCTGTGAGCGCGGCAGCACCGCTCACCTTCTGTTCAAACCAAAGACTGCATTCAAAAAGGGGCCACAGCCACTGTGACTTCACAAATTTGTTTTGGCGATGTGAGGAAAAGTGAAGATACCGCAGAAGTGCCTTAAATCTGCATTGTGTTTAAAGGCCACCAGGGGGCAATATTTATGGATGCAAAAAGACTTCCAGTCCTATAGAAGCCTATAGGAAATGGCCCTCAGCTGTGGCCTGGGTAAACACTTTCCTGCTGAGTTTATGGTCTAAGTCACTCATTTTGGGTCATACTGTAAAAAACATTGAGTCCATTTTGTAAATTCTGGTCATTCTCAGTTTCAGAAAGGAGGATTATGGCTGCTGGCTAATGACCTGTGACTGGCAAGTTGTTAGTGAACAGTTTTGGGCATATTTGAAGCCTCTGCATTAGAGTTTTGGCCAACGCCATGTTGTTTTTTTTCACCACCGTTGGTCCCTTGTTTGTGCATGCTTCCTCTGTCTACATATGATCATGGTTTCTAGGTTGCTAACCCTGAGTTTTATATTTTGGACTGCTAAGCCTTGTTTAGTTATCTTAAGGCTGCCCTGCCACTGTTTGCGAGCGACACACGATCTTTGAGTTCATCCTTCGTCTCCTGCATTTGGGTCGTAATCCTGCCTTCCACACTGCCAAACCGGGACACATAGTGGGTGTTTTCATATACTGATCTCAGCTGTAATGACACAGTTTTAACTGCAAAATGTTTAAATATGTTGTCACTGTGATGGCTTATTCATGCTTGTATGTTTGCATATCCTCATGAAACAGTAACAAGTACATATAATTCCAGAGATAGATTAGTGAATAAAAGCATTTTTACTGCACAGCTCTTCTGAGTGCTCCACTGGTCACTACACTGCAGTGACACTGTGGAGTAAGTTGACCTGCATCTTGAACTCTTAGTGGAGCGGCAGCCTGCTTTGCAACATGTCCAGGGATCGGAAATGGAGAGTACAAACCATTATTTCTACTTCATAAATGTGAACTTCTAACATAATGTTCCTCCAAAGGCCCCTCGTCTGCCAAGATGAAAGCTACTGTTCATGGTGGCATCTTTTCAAATAATTGTCTTTGGTCAGTCACTGTGATGTCTCATGTTCTCCAACAAAGTCTTTAAAATTCCAAATTCCTGCCTTCAGAGTCGGAGAGTTGGGTTTTAAAGAATGTGGTGACTCTGGTTAATGAAGCCAAGCCATGGCTTCACTAATTAGTCAAGCCCAGTAATGGCTGGAATCCACTGTTAGACAAAGCAGCCAAATACCTGATGGCTACCAATCATGCTCTGTCTTCATGGGAAAAATACCCACAATTTATTTTGCTGACTCTCATTTCCCCAATTAAGAGGGACAGTTGAGGGTTAGATCGCTCCAGAGCAGACTGATTCCAGGTGAAATAAAGGGCATACCATCATTAAATATTTGCAATTCTTCATGGTTTTTAAATTCAAATGGACTAATAATGCAATGAATGTTATTAATAAGACACATATTTTAAGCATGTGTAGTCTATACTGCAGTGGTAATGTGTTAATGTGTACATCTAAGGTTGTGTAAGAATCTGTTTTATAACATGACCACTGAGCCACTTTTAAGCTGACATTTACAGTTTTAAGTGAAAAATCTTTAATTACCAAAGAACTCTTGTTGGTTTAAAGCAACAGTCTTTTGTCTTCTAGTCCGGTGGATGATTAAAAACCAGGAAAACTAGTAACATTTCCCTAATCCAGATAGATCAATATTTGAACAGATATGGCTGTTTGACTATAATGTGTTAATATGAAGTAACAAATCTAAAAAAAGCATATAATGTTTCTTGAAGGCTGAGATGCTGTTATCATCACACAGCACTTCCACATTCCACAGAGTGATACCAATTAGAAATGCTGACGCAGTGGTGTGACGCGCAAAGGAAAAAAAGCCTTTTAATCATCACAACAAAAGGCCAAAAGACTTGTATAACAGAATGGATGTCTTATTGAGTGTGTCTCTGTAGCCTAAAAAATATATAGAGGTAGTTAATCTCTTAGAAAGACATTATAACTCCAAAATAGATATGATATGATCTATTAATACTATAGTGTGTAGTACTGTGCATGGAAAATGGGAAATAGGTGCAGCGATATATTGAAACATGTGCAAACACACGTGGAAATACAGTATATGAGGCAAAACCAGAGTATTTGGTGTGACCACCTTTATCCTTCAGCACAGCCTGAACTCTCTGAGGCAGCTTTCTTATAATTTCTTTAAGCACACTTCAGGAAGAGTTCTCCAGGCTTCTTGAAGGACATGCAAAGCTCTTCTTTGGATGTTTTTGCCTTATTGTTCTGTTCCCTGTCAAGATGATCCCACGCTGCTTCAATGATGTTGAAATCCAGGCCAGTCCATGACTAATAGTGTTCCATTGTGTGTTTTTCGACCCAGGTATGCTTTTACTGCTCTGGCAGCATATTTGAGATCATTGAATGAAGCCATTTCCAACCAGACGTTTTCCACTGCATGATGAATCAAAATCTTATGATACTTCTCTGCATTCATAATTCCATCTTCAACATCTTCAACATCACTGGCAGAAACCATGACAGAGCCTCCACCATGTTCTACAGATGGCTGCAGACCCTCACTGCTGTACCTCCCCCCTGTCTACATGCTGTATATTGAGGGCCATTTGAACCTTCCACTTCTTTTGTTCTCTGCTTGTCCAGTTTCCTCTAATTTTCCAAGGACATGCTACACGCCATGCTGAGATAAGCCAAGTTTTCAAATAATGGCTCTTTGGGAATCACCTTGTTGGTGCAGAAATATTATTTTATTCCTCTCAAACTGTGTTATCGTTGGTATTTTTTCATAGATTCAACTCCAGATATGGGAACAAACGATGTGTTTTTATGACAAGCTCCTAGTGAAATAAAGTGCATAAAGATATGATTTTGAAATGATTCTTTGCTAAGTTTTCTGTTATGTATAGATACAGCATGGGTTGATCCCTTGTGTTAGGTGCCTTTAGGTGCCATAGGTCAATGCTAAGTGGCTTAACATTCCTCTCAAACTGATCAGGTATAGGACTAGATTAAAAAGGAGTGAAAAAGTAGCCAATGTTAGTCTGTCAGCATTCAACAAAACTTGATGTGGGCTTTACAGATAATTGGGAAACTTCCTGGGAAAACCTGGTCTTGTTAGGAAAGACGGCACCCATCCAAATGTGACTGTTGATTTATTCAGCCTTACAGAAACCTGCTTACAGCAGGATGAATATGTTTAAATGAATCAACCCCCCTGAGTCATGCTGTCAGACTCCTCAAAGCACAGGCCAATCAATTTCTTCACAAATAAAATGTAAAAACTTTAGAGAAAATATTAGTCCTAACATCTCACAGATGAATCATTATGAGCAGATACTTTCAGTATTACTCTCCGATCGATCTTTCAGTTCTAACTTCATACATTACATTAGACCCCCAAAGAAGTCCTACCATTAATTAATGCTTCGATCTTATATATGATCAAATTCAGCACAGCACAGAAACAGCATTAGTGAAGGTTTCAAATGATCTTCTTCTGGCCTCTGACAGTGGACTCATCTCTGTGCTTGTCCTGTCAGACCTCAGCGCAGCCTTGGTACTGGTAACCTTCATATTTGATATGTTTATATTTTATATTACAGAGATTAGAGAATGCCATAGGCATTAAAGGCTCTGTGCTGCAGTGGTTTGATTCCAATTTGTTGATGGGGAGTCTTCACATTGCCCCCCCAGCTTATTAATGATAATTTTGAAATTATCCTTCAAATGTCTATGTGCGCCTTGACCTTTATTATTAGCAACCAATTAGGAGGCTCTATGGTTCCATTTTCAGATGCATGTCTGTGCTGTGCACTCCTGTGTGGGAGTTTTTTCCCCCTCTCTGCCTGCTTTGGGATTTGCTGCTCGGAGACATGCCTCCCTCCGCCTGGCTCCTTATAGCCCCGCGGAGGGAGGAATCCCGGACGAGTGGTACGGACATCGCCGACGGAGACCGCAAACACGGAGCGGAGCGTTCCCCTTTAAACACGGTCTCATGACTACAGACTGCTTCACAGTGAACCACAACAGGAGAGGGGCTACTCAGTGACAGGAAGCCGGGGGAAGACGGGACACAGCTCCACCACAGAGGCTGAATGTGCAGCCAGAGGGAACAGCTGGAGTTAAAGTGAGACTACCTCACCTGTCCGCAGGTAAACAGCTGCAGCGATTATTACGATCAGAACATTGAATGCAATCAATCACCCTTTGAACTGCTCTTAGAGAAAGAAGAAATGCATCTTAGTCTTCTAGTGAAAGGAATTTCCTGTATTAACAAAATATACTTTTATTAGATTATTTCTAGTCATGCATTGACTTATCAAATCATTTTAATGCGGCAGCTTGCCAGAAATGGTTAAAACAGCTTTTTACTCATGCTTACCCTTAAATGAGTGCTACAGTGAGCATCATATGGCAAAGTTATGAGATCAATAACTAACCTATGTGAGTAGTGCAGGGCTACCTGTCTGCCAGCTCTGCATAGGCCGCTGCAATAAATAAGTGGGTGAACCCTAAGCAGGATGGAGGGATGGAGAACTAATACATTCTCATCCCAGCCCGATCAATGTGTGGTGCCCCCTTATCTGTCTTATGTCTTACTTGTCAATTTTAATTATGTTTCATGTTTAATGTAATGTAATGTTTTTTTTTATTTATTTATTATTTTTTTATTGTGTTTTAATGGTAAGCACTTTGGTCAGCGCCTGCTGTTTATTTTTAAAGTGCTATATAAATAAAGTTGGCTTGGCTTATCTGGGGTTTGGAAATCCCCCTTAGAGTGATTAAAATGTGCACCACTCATTCATATATAACATAAAACCCTTAAGGTAAATAGTTTCATATATTGTTTGATTTATTGCTTTTTTAAT
>VUQK01015261.1:4356-15432 GCA_015106715.1 Bujurquina vittata
TTTCTTCCTCTTCATTCGACGATCATTATCATTATCCGTTTTTTTGTCTCACTTTTTTATATATATATATATATATATATATATATATATATAAAGGGGGAAAGTATAGCTTTTGCGGAAGCTAACCTTCAAAGCAGCAGTGTGCACAGTTTCGCCCCTTGTTTCAGTGACAACCTCAGCGTGGGATTGTTTTTTTGTTAGAGCTAATTGAAATAATCCGGCTAGCTCTGCCAATATGGATGAGTCACGAGGCATTCGGGGAAGCTGCTGGACTTCACTCTGCGGCTGCCTCCTGTCGGGCCATTATACATTGAAACAGGAATGGACCGTCCCCCATGAGGGCAATCATGCCAAAAATGGCACCCACTGTCTGCTTTGTGGTAAACCTGCTGCTTCTACCTGCTGTAGGAGTTCTATTAACCAATGATTGTCGACAGATAGAGTTTAATCCGTGGTGGACTGGTGGACGAGTTTGAACAGAACCGGTGTGCAGGGGCTGGTGTCTGTGTGTTGTAATGTTGCACCAATCCGTCAAGGTCACTGCCTGTTGAGAGAGGATCATGACGCAGAGCAGATCCAGCTAGCTGATTGCTGGGGGAAATGGGAATCAGTTCGGTGGCTTAGTTTTATGATTTCAGTGTGAGTAATCCCACTGCAGAATGGATGGGTTTTTTTGTGCTTTTTGTTTTGTTTTTTTAAGCAGACAGTGATGTTCATGGAGTGTAGTTATCTAGTATAGGAAAGTCACAAGCTTGCACAATTCAGCACAGTTGTTAGACAGAAAGAGAAACCTCTGCGCTGCTCGTCATTAACACCATTTTTGATACAGTTCTTGTGAATGCTCTGGTGGTTCACTCTTCCAAATATCAGTACAGTATAAAAGTGTATTTATTCTATGCATCCTTAAACATAATGCTGTTTTTCTCAAAGTTCTGATTTTTCACTTTATATAATTAGATTACCAGTAGTACAGAATACCAGTAGCATTTTTTAAATAGTTATAGTTACTTCTTTTCTGTATTTCGGTACATGAAGAACTAATAACTGCTGCTCACATATTAATGCATCACGGTTACAACTGCACAATCATGACACAACCTGCACACTTAAAAATGGGTCATTGAGCACAATGAGTATTTGTAATATTAGTAGATTAGATACAGCATCCTGTGCCATAAACAACTCGGCACAACGGTTAGCCCACATATATTCATCGGTATGTTAAGAGAATATTTTCTGAAGAAAATCGACAGCAGTGTGGAGAATTCTGCGAAGCAGTTGTAATGTAAAAGTCAAAGATCTCTGTGTGCACAGTTCCATTCGGGTAAAATCAGCTTTACAAATAGTATTACCACTAGTTATATAGACACACAGCAAACGGACAGGTTAGCTGTCAGGTTACCTTTAAAAGAAAAAAAATTGTTTGCTATGTAATATAGGTGCGACTGAAGACAATTGCTTATTATCTGATGAGTAATCTTCTACTAAGATAGTCTTAATTATTGGCAGGTTCTTCTAAACAACTGACTATAAAAAGCAAGCGTGAGTTCTGTGTGTAGCATCTTTCAGCAGCAAGGTTTTTTGGTTTTTATAGGCTTTAAAAAGCTTTGCAATATAATAAAACATATGAATAAGATTAAAAAAAGAAAACTTACACTTGAGAAGCCAGAAGGCTTTTTTTTCTTGATTAAATTACTATGATTAAATTGTTATTTTAAGAAGTTGCTCTCCCCTTCTGGAATAATAATCAATTAACTGACTTGCTTTAGGTCACATACCATGTTCTTAAAGGGAAGGAAAGTTTCTGCATACAAACACGAGACACAGAATGTGCCTGTTCTGCGGTCGGAGCGCAACCACCCACCCACCTACCCGGCTGAACATTGCTTTTATTCCCTTCGTTTTTCATTCGACATGATGTAAAAGCTTCATAAGAGAAGTATTTGCATACTGCTGCATCAGGCCGACTTTTGTTTACCTGTACGAGAGCTGAGTGAGCGTCCCTACAAATTTGTTTTGGGATGCTGAGGAGAATGCTACACCCGGGCCATTATCATTTTATGCTGTAACAACCACTCAGGATTTATCGTCTATAGGACTTCTCCATCAATACTGCACTGCAGATAAATTAACCCTATGGCAATCCTTCCTTTACGACTAAAATATTAGAACCTCCAGCAGCTCTGCACTCCTAACCTTATCCAATCAGTGTGTTTCATTGAATCATCTTGGTTTATGATACTATACGTGGACCAAAATGTTTATGGTATTAAAGAAGCACTGTAAACAAAAAGCAATCATATCTGTATTGCTACAGTACCACTTGTTATGATGGCGGTTTTTAATTGTGAGTATATGTGAGTGTATACTTGTTAATGTGACTGTATGTGCTGTCATGCCTAATCTGATTCATCAGTGAGATTGCTCATACATCTATCAGTTTCTGTTCTCCTCACTGGCTGCCTCTTCTCCTGGGATTTCTGTACTGGAGTCTGCTCAGAGGCAACAACCTGCTCATCACTAGTGTAAAGAGAGGCAGGCAGGCAAGGAAAAAAAGCAAAATAATAATAAAAAAAAAACACAATGGCATCTTGGACAGGCCCAGGGCAAGCAAGCTGTTCAAAGACAGGCTGGCAATGAGCACCCTGCCAGCCACAAAGCTGCATTTTCATGCAGGAAAAATAAGAAAAAAACAATAAGAACTGAAAAGGATTCAGTGAAAGAGCAAAAAAACAAAACAAAAAAAAGTAGGTGCATTTGGGGGATTTGTTAGAACAACATTTTGCTGCCTGTAGAGGCATTAAGGGTGGCCGCATTGTCTCCCCATGGAGAATTGGAGATCGTCCAGCCGTTTTTCTGCTCCTGAATGAAGAATTCTGAGAAAACCCACAGTTGGATGTATTATAGAATCTGAAGTCTTTGTGTGGTATCAAATTTAAGAGAAGGGTAGGACATTTTACCATGAGAGATAAGAAGCAGTGGGAGATGGAAAGAATGGATGACAGATCGCCAGCAGCAGACAAAAGAAAAGTGTCAGCAATAAAAAGAAGAGTCTCAATCATTGCTGTGGGTGACTCAGTGAAAAGCCAGGGATGACATATTGTGACATACAGGCAAACATGGATGTGACTGAAGGTATTAAAGAATGGAAGGAAAAAAATCTGAATAAATGCACTCTGGCAATGTCAGAGTTACAAATAAAGCACCACCTTAAACCCTCCCTGGCATTTGTCGCCCTTTGATTACTTTGCCCCCTTTTTTTTCAAGAGATACTCCTTGGCATGTGAGTTTGCACGAACAGATGGAGGAGGAAACTGCTAAGAAACTGAGCTAATCTTTCTACTGATATAAGAGACGCTTCTGATCTCAAAATCAGCTTGTTGTCCCTATGTTGCTGAAAGAGGGGCTGATGGAAATATAACTGAATCCTTTCTGCTTGATGTAAAGCTAGGTGCTGCTTTCAAATCCCTGACACCAACCTTGGGTGTTCAGGGCCATTTACTAACTGCGATTATAGAATTAAACGGGATTAAAGTGTTATCATTAAAGAGAATGTGACCTGCTGACTCAACCAGTGAATGAGAGGCTAAGACCCATGAGCTGTGACTGTGAGATTTGAACATGTTGCCATAACTGTATGTGTATAATATTGCAATATATAAACCAGAGGAACCCTTTCCACCTTATCAGTCAAGCAAAATTACCTCGATCATTTTCAATAAAAACAGAGTAGGCCATCTTTCCCTTTTAGAGTTTTGGCACACAAGAATGTGGCTGTCTCAGCTTTCCAGTGATTCCTTCCTCCCAAGGTATCAAACTCTAAGTTGTTCTTGTACCTCAGCGCAATGATAGACATAATCATTTGAATATGAGTCAGGTGTGTCTAAAATGTTCCGTATTTGGGGGAAGGCCAACACTTGTGCTCTCTTCAGGGGCATATATCGCCGCTGCCAAGAAAAGCATCTCAGCCACAGCCGCTACTCGCTGTTAATTGGAGTGCTCCACTAAAAGCACTTCCACAAGCGCCTTGAAGTGAAAATGGGAGACCGAAGAAGGCGAAAGTCCTTTTACATCAAAGCATATAAAACTAAAATTCACCCTTCTATCCCGTCCTATTTGAAGTGGAACACTTAGGCATCTCTGCTGTCACAAGATTATACAATGCGGTCCAGAAGTGAACAATGGACTGTGTCACACAATTTTGCCCATGTATACTACCACAATAGGTGTGAAATGAAGCAATCAATATGCAGTTGAAGTTCAGACTTTAGGTGTTAATTGATGGGGTTGAATAAAAATACTACATTAAGAATTAAAGGCATTTTTATACAGAATTCTAAAGTATAGTCAAAGTACTGTAAGTCAAGAAGCTTTGTGTAAATTTGCGTTTCAAATTGTATGTTCAATTAGCCATTAGGTTTCCCACTTTGTATTGTTGTGTAAATTTTTAATATTTCTATGCATATCTGAAAAACATGTGTTAGTCAATAAGCAGTAGGTTTGTAGAATTTAGGGCTGCAACAATTCGTTGGCATAACGTCGACTACAAAAATTATTTGATGTGGAATTTTAATGTTGACGCATCGTATTCTAGAACCACGTTTGTGATTTTGTGACTGCAATACACCACAGGACGATATGGGGGCAGTATTGCCTCCATTGTCTGCCAATAACAATACTAACGAAGAAGAAAGTAAGGAACAACATGAGTATGGTGGAACAGAGAGGAGGGTGGAGAAAATGAAAGAAAATGGAGACAGACTGTCAAAGGTGTGGGAGCATTTCACAGAAAACAAAAATAAAGTTGAATGCAGACTGTGCAAAGCCGAGCTTTCCATCCACAGCAGGATCACTGGTGAGCGTTTAAAACGCCTGCACTCTGGAGCTGCGACATCAGCTCTGGATGGGTACGTTGTAGTGTGAATACGAGTTAGTGCATCATTGAAACTAGGCATGTTCCTGGCGACTAATTTCTTAGTCGACTAAACAAGGGAAAAAAATTAGACTAACCAACAAGTCTAAAACTAAGAAACACTCAGAAATCAAATGTAATTTTATGCCTATTTAATGGACAGTGTCAAACGCTGTCTAAACAAAGGTATTTGGCACCATTAATTGCGTTCTTCTATAATGAATCGCACTTAACTGCTTAACTGTGCAGCATGAAACATCACGCATTATGAATACCGCTACCATGTAACCTTCGTAAGTGGCCGATGTTATCGCCGCCGTTTATACCTGTGCAGGGGATTGCATGCTAATTACCTTTTGGTTGTGTTCCGCTGTTTTACATGCAGTGTCTGCCAACAGAAACACAAAATACTGGCATTTTTTCCCTCTCTTTGCTTTGGCCTTTTTTTTTTAAAAAAAAAATGTGTAAACACATTTGTCCAGATAGTTTTTTCGCTTCTTTGTACAAACTTGGAGGAAGTAGCCAAGGTATTTCTTGGCGGTGCACTTCAGTACGTTAAGACATTTTCCTATAAAGATGTAAGGGCTGTAGCTCCATCTGGTAGCAGATGGCTGCATAACATTTAGGACAAACATTTACCAGCACTGGGTTACTTAAAACCTTAATAATTAGGCAACCCATCTAGTACGTCTGATACTTACTAGTAACAATAGCAACGATTAGTCGTCTAGTCGAGTAATCACACACATCCCAGTTGATATCCTGTTAATGTTTGTACAGTAATGTTTCTGTTAGCTGCCTATCAGAAACAAGGTCTCATGGATGATGTGAGCGGCACCCTTTCAGTTATGTTAGCTAACGAGTGAAGGACAATAGGAGCACCTCCATGAACTGAATCGTCTGTAAACTTTTCAAGTGTTTTGGGAGGAAAAAATCTTTTTGATGCAACTTGAAGTCTTATTTGAACTTTTGAACAGAGGCCATTTTTATTTACTTATTTACACATTCTATTTTCATTTAAAATAAAAATTGCATTCACTTTCATATGCATTGTTGATAATTGTGATGGTCAAATTAATGTTAAAAATACAGTGGATTAGTTTCAAACTCGTATTTGTACAGGCCATTTTAATTGTTAGAAGATATAACAAGGTGATATTAACAGGTGGGCAAGCTTGAACATGTGAGGTAAGATTGAAATAACAGTTGACTAATCGAACAAATAATTGACAGATTAGTTGACTGCCAAAAATAATCGTTAGCTTCAGCCCTAATAGAATTTCAACCTATACTACTACACAGGAAAATCACGCTGACTCCCAAGCTCCTATATTAATGTTATCATTTTATTAATTATCCAAAGCTGCTAGCTGCTGCCTTAATCATAATGTAACAGACTGCTAACTATTAACATGTTAACGTGCGTGGACAAGATTAGCATTTATGATAACTGTTTACATATGCCGCCTACAGTACCTGCAGTATTGAAAAAAACAAGTTCCCTTACTTTTTGAGAAATATGCTATTTAAAAGTAGTGTAAGCATCATTTCTGGTGACATGAGACTGACAAAAAAACAAGCAACCAACATCTGACATTAGTGGAGAGGAAAACTCAAAATCCCGGGGTTACACCTTTGGGCACATCACATCAGCATCTTGATCACCAGATGAGCAGCAGCCTTCCAGTCTGTGAATTTTAAATTTTAGCTAATGTCAACTCATCAGCCAAAAGGGAGACTGAAAATAACACATTTTAGCTTTCACTGTATGTGACTTACTGGGACTGACATTTAATATTAAATCACAGCACAGCAATGCAGCAACTATCACTAAAAGTGAGATGCAGCAGAAGCATTAATATTTATCAGCTGTTGTTTCCTTACACTTATTTTTACACCCAGTTTGGCTTTAGAGTAAAAATATATATATTACTTCAAAATATTTTCTCAAACCCCTTTGGTTTTCATAGGTATGGTTTTTAAAATTTAGTAAAACTCTTATTAGTTTAGGGCATTTGAAATTTGCATATAACAGATATATGAATGAATGATCAGATTGCTGTCAATGCGCTCTTTTGATTGAGTATTGACCCTTTCGAGATAGTTCAGCTGTTCCACCCCCTTCCCTGACAACCCTTACTAAAACACAAATCTGTACCAATTACAGCAAATTGATTAGTTGATTGACAGAAAATTAATTTTAATAGTGTTTGATTGTTAAAATACCAAACAACACTGTTTTTCTGCTTTTAAAATGTGAGCCTCTTCCTTATGCCTTGTATTCTTTGTTGAACAGTTTTTTTTTTTAATAATCTTAAAAAAATAGTCATCCAGTTGAAATAATCAATCAACTCTTAAACGGCGAAGACTGGAGAAAGATTTTTTTTATGAAGCCCTATAGCAATCTTCTGTATGATGTTAATTATGCTATGCATTCTGGGCTTTCATTGTTCATGGAGAAGTACTGCATCATTATTTGCTTGTCTTTCATACGCCTCACAGTGAATGGTATGAGATTTACAAACTCTGGGGAACATATCATTTTCTATCTGCCTCTTCCTGTGTTGTGTGGCAAACTCTGCACTGGAAAGGTCAAACCTGGAGGAAGATGTTGAGTAGAAATGTGTAGCTGTAGTTTTGCATTTAGGGCTCTCTGTCTGGTAGGTCTGAAGCAGGCAGAGACTGGATGAGGGTAAAGTCAAGGTCATCCTAACTGTCAGGCTTTCAAGAAAACTCCAGTCTGCAAAATGCAGGCTCTCTTTCAGCAGCAGAACAAATGGCAGCGGGGGCCAGCTAGTGGATCGATGTGCAAGAGGTAAAGTGTACTGAAAAGAGGAATTACTGAAGGGGTAAACACACCAAACGCACTTCCCTTCAGCGTCACTGGGACATGGAATAATTGGTCAGTGAGCTTGCGTTTCTGTGGATAGTACAATATGTCCTCTAAAGATGGGGATCTACACCCAAAAAATAGTCTCCTAATATTCCAAGGTGTCTGTATTATCTATGAAAGATAAAATTACAGCAGCCAAGTCAAACATAATGGTAAACAACAGTTCAATTTATTTTGAGGAGAAAAATGTGAAATTGAATGTCTCGTTATTGTTTTCAGCATGGATTTACATAACGAGTGTAGGCAGGCGAAAGAGCTAGCCCCGATTAAAGTCAAACAGCAAAACATCAACCAACACCTCTGAAGCTTACTAATTAATACATTGTAAGCCATGTGTTAAAACTGCAGCTGACTGTTGGTAGGTGGACTTAATTAAAGTATTTCTTTCTATTTTTGTACATATTTATATTTAAATCAAGTAATGTAGTGAATGCCCTACAGAGTGAATGAATAATGTTAGTGGGCAGATGTCAATGTTCAAAATGCTAGTTTTGTTGTTAGCTGGTCAGTATCAATACTGATGTGTTATTTATTTATTTATTTTTTATTTATTTTGATGTCATTTGTTCCCCTGGGAAAGCAATCGATATTCATTATAAAGAGAACGGCGCTGTGTTTTAGCTCATCATGATACTATCTTTAACCATCTGCAAGCGCAAAATTAATTGGAAGCAGCTGATAAGCTGATAAACTGAGACTGATAAAAATGACAGGAATGATACAGTATAGAGATAACAGTCACCAAGGCTGATACGATGTTCTGCAGATACAATATATATGTGCAGTACTGTACACAAGTCCAAAGACCCAGACTGTCTTCAGCAGTAGTTCTCCAGCCTCTCTGAAGGTCTTGCAAAGTTTTTCTCGGAGCTTTTTCCACTTATGTTCTGTCCAGTTCTTGTACCTCACCATTTTCCCAGTTCTTTTGTTTTGTTTGTTTGAAAGCATGAAAAAGTCACCCAACTCAAGGGACGACCCAGGGTTGTGTCTACACATAATGGACAACTTAGCAAAGAAGCATTTTAAATTGTATATTTAGGCACTCTGTTGCAAGCAGCTTGTTGCAAAAATGCATAATTTGTTCCAATTTCTTTAGTTGAAAAATGGCAACGATAAAACGGTTTTGCAGGCATAAATAGTATTTTTGCAACAAGGTGATTCCGAAAGAGCTATTAGCTGAACACACGGGATCTCTCAGCATGGTGTGCAGTGTGTCTTTAAAAATTTGGAGGAAATTAGATGAGTGGAGGACAAAAGAGCCTGAAAAGCTATCTACAGAAGGTGAACAGTGTCTGAAAGTCATGTCCTTAAGAAAAAAAAGAAATCCAGCAAAGCCCTGACACAGGACCTAAGAGATGCTAAATGGACCTATCTACTCAATATGAGCACTTAAAGCGCTTTATACCACATGTTGCATTCACACAAGCACTTTCTATGTATAAGTGCTTTCTATCTAACATTTGTACACATAATCACACTCTGACAAACACATCAGGAACAACTCAGGGTTCAACATCTTGCCCAGGGCTATTTTGGCATACAGATTGGAGCAGCCAGGGATCAAACAACCAACCTTTGTATCAGTAGATGACCTGCTCTAGCTCCTGAACTACAGCCACCCCTTCTGCCCCTTCACTTGATCCAGCTACTGTTTATGCCAGATCAGAAGTGGTCTCAGTGTCAAGAAGCCATGCTTAAGGAAAAGAAACAGGGAGAAAAGTTTGAGGCATGCCAAAATACACAAGAACTGGACTGAAAATAAGTGACAAGAGGTCTTGTGGAGTGAATCCAAATGTCAAATTTTTAGTTCAAATCATTGTCAAGATGTACACAGGAGTTGTCTACAGCTGTCTGTAAAACATGATGGGGGCTCTGTCGTGGTTTGGTGCTGCATTTTAGCCAGTGGCATCTGATTGGCTTTATTTTTCAACATGACAATGATCCCAAACACACTGCCAGTGCAGTTAGCACATACCTGGATAGAAAAACGCACAATGAAACAGCATCAGTCATGGATTGGCCTCCAAACATTATCGAAGCAGAGTGGGATCATCTTGACTGAGAACAGCACAAAAGGCAGCCACCCATCCAAAGAAGAACTCTGAATGTCCTTCAAGAAGCCTGGAGATCTATTCCTGAGGACTACAGAAATGACAAGAAAGCTGCCATACCAAATATTGACATTCAAGCTTGTTAGAAGTGTACACCTTTCTATAGTCTAGATGAAGGTTTGGGTATCAAACCCAGCTCTAGCCTTCAGACTAATACAAACATGCTAGAATGTATTTCTCCTTCTCCAAACTGATTAAGTATTGTTTGTATTAATAGAGCAATATTACTAAAATAAATCTCAAATGGACTTTAATTTTTTTTTTCATTTAACAATAAAATCTGTCCATATGAACCGGAGCAGCCAAGGGTCTTTCTGTCTGCTTAATTAAAGAGGTTGAGGGGAAAGGTTTCTGTACGCTGGCTGGAGGTTATGTGTATCGTTGTCATCAGTGTCTCCCTGCGCTCCATCCCAAGGTTGCCTTTTGTAGCTATTGCCAGGCTGGCTGTGAGCTGTAGGCTGCAGGCAGGTGGTGAGGTCTTTCTTTGCCCAGTTCCTGAGCAGGTGTGATGAGGCTTATGGCCAGAGTCAAGGTTAGCACTCAGTGGGGAAAAAAAAAAGAAAAAGAAAAAGTGGAGCTGCTTTGTTTGTCCAACGGAAATGCAGCAGTGCTCAGAGTTCAAATTGGCCCATGAAAAATTACTCTGATCTGTCTAACTGTGATTTCACTGCAGTAAAAGTGTTGCCGAGAGCTATTTTCATGAAGCTTTGTGTCACTTAATCATTAGAAGGAGATTGATGGATTCTAGCAGTCGTCTCTGGCTATTTCTGTATTATAGTCAGCTCATTTCTCCTTTGTTTCTATTTCCTTTTTTTTTTGGCTTGTACTTGTCTGTCTGACGTTCTGCAGTGGTGTAAATTTAAAGCCTTAATGATGGGGAAGCTGTCAGACCCACCCAAACAGTTTGATTGCATGAGTGAAAGGCTCTGTGTGTTTGCGCTCCCTCACGCACCATTGTGTGTCTCTTCCCTTCATGGACAACCTTCAAATGTCCACAAGAAGACAAGTGGTTTGTTTGTTTGTTTTTGTTTTTTGTTTTCTTTTGGGGTTTTTTAGGGGGGGGGGGGTACTCAGTCCAAGTAGGGGAGATTGTTTAATCATTTGCTGCTACTGCGTACAATGCACAAATGTGAGTCAAAATTTTGCCGTAATTGTATTTG
>VUQK01015261.1:18699-30989 GCA_015106715.1 Bujurquina vittata
GTTTTGTTTCTTGTTTCATACACACATATAATAGTCACGACACTCAAACTGGGCGATTGGAAGATTCAATTCAGATCCACCTTTCGTGTGTGTGTGTGTGTGTGTGTGTGTGTGTGTGTGTGTGTGTGTGTGTGTGTGTGTGTGTGTGTGTGCGTGCGTGTGTGCGTACAGTACACTTCAGCTTTGACCCATGATGCAATCCTGGTGATAGCAGAGGCATTCAGGTACCTGCGGCGCCAACGTGTGGATGTCTCTCGTCGAGGCAGCGCTGGAGACTGCCTGGCCAATCCCGCTGTACCTTGGAGCCAAGGCATAGACATCGAGAGAGCTCTCAAAACGGTATGGGGGAGGGGGGGGGGGAATGAGTGACAAGCTAAAAACTAAAGAAAAGGCTGGAGGAAGTGAAGCACAAATAGCAAGTGAGAGAGTGATAAAGATGGAAAGTGACAGAGAGAAGGGAAGAGAGTGTAGAGCTATTCTCCTCCCTGTGCCTGCAGATATCTCTGCACAGAGCTCACTCAAATCCAGGCCCTCATTACCATAAAACTACATCTTTTATTAAAGCGTATCCAGTTCATCATTTGATTAACAGACAGCATGCACTTCAGTAGTTCCATGGACTAAAGTACCTTAATACCAGCTGCAGTATGTACCCTGGGTTAAATCTACTGCACATTCCGCTTTGTCTTTCTGTCTGTCCATTAGGTCCAAGTGCACGGGATGACTGGGAACATCCAGTTTGACAACTATGGCCGCAGGACCAATTACACCATAGATGTTTATGAAATGAAAACAGGTGGGCCGAGGAAGGTAAGGGAGACCGGTGACTTCTATCAGCTGTCACACACAGACCTGATCAAAAAAATTCTCATCTCTCTCAAAAACCCAACAGCTGGCACACATCAAAATCATGGAATCTAGCCAAAGTGTAATTCATAAATGATTTATTTCTCTGCGCTAAAGAACAGAACTCGGTGACTGTTGGTCACATGTTGCCTCAAGCCATTTAGAGACAAATGCACGATTGTGCAAAAGTGAAAAACATTTTCAAGCAAGCCTCTGCCTCCATTTATTAAAGTACTGAGGGCCAGGTGGGATCAGCAGGGCTGAGAGGACAGCACAGAGTAATGCTGATTGCCTTTCTCAACCTCTGTTAGGTAGCAGCACTGATGAGCTATTCCAAGTATTACAAGCCCCACAAATCACACATAGCCTGCAATCTGATAGCTAAAACTGTCCTATCAAAAGAATGATAGACGTCTATTTCATTGCCGTAGGATAGCACAGATTTGATATTTGGTCCTCTTCTGACAGCAATCACCATTCAAATAACCAATTACTGTAAAGAGGATCCAAGAATTCCTTTGGCTCCTCTTCAAAATGCTAATTCCCAGTGGTACATTCACATTATAACCAGCACCATATGATGACCTCTGGTTTTATTTCATAACCTCTTTGGAGTTCCAAGAGACAGCTGTGAATTTCTCGTTAGCTGGATAAGTGTGGGCTCAGTGTGATGTGATGTGTGATTATGCTGCCTGCCTCCCAGGCCTCTAAAGCCCACACTTCAATTAGCATTGCAAAGCCCTCACAGCTATCCCCACACTGTCAAACAGAGGAGGAGAGAGCAGGGAGAGGGACCGGGGAGAAAGGAGGTCAGCGGGAGAGAGTGAGGGAGCGAGGGACGATGAGACAAGTTGGGCAGGCTGGACGGCACTTTGTCATGGACCTGGAGCCCCAGTCACCCCAGTGACAGTTAGAGGATGAAGGTTCTTAGCTGTGACTGTCACGATTGATGCATGGGCTGATATCTGTCCCGGCTGCTCGGGGTGAGATTGGGACAGTGCCACTGGAGCAACACTCCATGACACAGGTCCCAGCAGCCATGTCCCCCGAGCAAAGCCTCTCAAATATCACTCAAGGACTAGAGACTGGAATAAACATTTAATAACGTTCCACCCCAGTCTGCCAAGTGCACTTAATACAACCACAACTGTAACAATTGGGAGCTCAAGTTTGAGGGGTCTGCTGCTATCTAGCGCCCCCACTTGGTGTTCAATCTCTGTTGTACACCTGTTTGTCCCAAACATGAAAGATCTCAGGCACAAAAAAAAAGAAAGAAAAAAAAATGCAGACCAGATGTGAAGGGAAGAAAAACCCAAGCCAGCAACAGTTAGACTATTGGCAACAACATATGCAACACGTTTCATCATGAGCCAGAGCAGCCATTATTTCAGATGGGCAAACAAACACTTGACACTGGTTTGACTTAAGCATCTGTAGAGCAGAATGCAGAATAACTGCAGCGGCAGGACTGCACAGAGCCACTGCAATATTATGCTAAATTATTAAATGTGTATGCAGTTCACAGGTCTGAATATCAATTATTTAGCATAAAAAGGTGGAAGGGATTGAAGTTGCCATATGCTCGTGTATTGCAAAGGGGCAGTTTGGTTCCTGCACAGTTGGGTATCTGAATTTGGCTAGATCATAAAAGACACAATTTGTAATCGTGACAGTTATCTGCATGTTGAATGCAGAACTATAAATGCAGTATCCTGTGTCTGTATTACTGGGAAACTTCTGTTTATCTGGTCTGTTTTAGTTGTCTGCTCAGTCGCTGCTGTTTTGGTTGAACATCAGGGCAGAGGCAGCAGGCCTCTGGGGAATGATCTGGGTTTTTTTAATGAGCACTGCAGCACTGCATTCCCCTGTAATATTTGCTCATTTCCCTTCTATATGCTCACTTATACCTCGACTGTGAGTTTGGGTGCACCACTAACCACTGTTTTCTCTTTGCAGATCGGGTACTGGAATGAGTACTCGCGATTTGTAAATATTATGGACCTGCAGGTCTCCAACGACTCCTCAGTGGAAAACCGAACGATTGTGGTCACTACTATTATGGTACACTTTCCATGCAAAATTTAAATGTTTCACGTATTCTGCCACTCAAGGTCATGGTGTTGATTCCAATGAGTGATACATTCTGTCCTGGGCGGGTAGAACCACATCTTTTTTGTGTTGCTTTCCATCCACTCACTACATGTTGAAACAGTCGGTCCGACGTGGAGGAGTGTTTCAACTGTATCCGTGTGGGTGTCAAAGCATTTTGATTTTCCATACTTCAGTGGCCTGTTGTAGCAGTGACATCACAATAATGGTATAAATGATTATGGTTGACTCCATCAGTTATATATTTTAAAAAAAAAAGCATACAAACGCATACGTAAGTAGACCTGTCTGTCCTCATCAAGTAAATGTTCAATGACACTTGGGATAGACTGGCCGCAGAATGACGACAGAATGATACTGCAATGGTTTCCCAAGTGGGACAAGGCGAAATAAACAGTATTGGAGGGGGATGAGAAGGTGTTGTATTTTGTCCTTGTTATCACCTCTTCAGTTTATTTTGTATTGCTCCTACGTGTGTTCTGTGTTGAAGTATACGCCACTTTCTGTTAGACTTTTAAAGAAGGATCATACTCAAGGCATTTTCACAAAGCAACATATGACAACCAGACATATTTTGCATTTATTTTTCTTTTATTTAGCAACAAAAGGTTTCAGGCTTATTGGACAGCTTCCACTGCAAGCATATTTACTGACCGTTTAACGGCATTCTAATTACCTGATGCAGTACCTCATTCTCTTCAAACAAACGTTTCGAAATGGTGAAGAAAAATGTTTGGAAAAGTGATAAGTATCTGTGGGATTTATGCACATTTAGATCTTTATCTGTGTTCCAAGACGTAAGCCAGCATCACTCAATAGCAAGAGGAAACATTTAACATCTCTAGGTTAAAAAAAAAACAGTCAGGAGGCAAACACGTGTTAACAGGAGGAAAATACTCAATGGATCCAAGGTGAGGGGATACATTCAGCACAGAACAAACAAACCATTGCTCTCCTACTTGCACTCTAATTGTGTGTGGCTGTAATGACAATGCCTGCTCTCCTGAGCGGTCCTATTGTTTGATAATGATGATGATGTGCTCAGTAAGAGAAAAGATGAGCTGCACCGGCATTTTGAAAAGGAGAGGAACACTAGCACGCTCCTGCTCTCCTGATGTAGTTATTTTATTTTATGGAGTATTCGTTTGCATTTTTTTTTCCCTAGATGGCAAACAACAGCTTTTTTTAATTTTAATTTTTCTGTTCTTTTGGAATGAAACAGCCTTTTAACTGCGCATTGATGCAATGTGCTTGAATATGTTGAGAAACTATGGGCACTCTCTGATCCCTCTCCTGTCACTGGCATTTACTTATGAAACCCATCCCCATCCCCACCCACCTCTGAGCTGACCTACACCTTGCTTACCAATGACTCCCAGCCCTATTAAAGTGCATTCTGGCCTACTGTGTCCCCCCTGAGAAGTGATAAACTTTAAAAAAATTAAATAAAATGATCTCCTACTGAAATGAAAAACATTATCCTCCCTTCTTACTAACCCTCTTTATTATGCCACAGAGTTGCACCCTTGGGCTCAAAATGGGTTGGGTGCATTGGCCTTGGTGTCTGCTGGCTGCCACCGCTTGATGAGAGCAGTGTGACCACTCGATCACGCTGCTGTTATCAGTGCATATTTGTGCATTCGCAGGGCATCATCTGTGTATGCACGACTGCATGGATGTGGTTATAGCAGCTTCTCATACTCTGTGTGTGCGTGTGTGCGTGCGTGCGTGCGTGCATGGATTTATGTGAGTGCATGTATGCATACATCTGTATAATGGAATCTGTGCAAGGGCATGGGAGTGAATAAACCAGTGTGTGTTTGAATCAACAGGAAGCTCCTTATGTGATGTACAAGAAAAATTATATGCATCTGGAGGGGAATGACAGATATGAAGGCTACTGCGTCGATTTAGCATCTGAGATTGCCAAACATGTTGGAATTAAGTACAAACTGTCTATAGTAATGGATGGAAAGTACGGAGCCCGAGACCCTGAGACCAAGACGTGGAACGGGATGGTGGGTGAACTGGTCTATGGGGTGAGTACTGGGAGTCTCACTGATTACATGACAGTTTGCAAGGAACTTCAACATGAGAGGAGATCTCATTTTTCTGTCTTAAGGTTACCACCAACCCATTGTGAACTCATCAGCTCTTGCCCAGTGCAAAGCCTAATGTTGTCCCAGGAAGCTCAGCTGTGAGTGAATTTGTCAAATGCAGCCTCAAGCATTGGGGAGTTGGTGATCATCTTGAGACGGAGAAAATGAAATCATTTCTCAGTGCTGTTCATTGCAATTAATGCTCTTTGCTTTAGCCTGAAAATCTTAACTCTCTTACAGGCGATACCGAGGTAGGTAGAAGGAAAACAAGGAGTCCATATGGCAAACACACTGTAATCACTTTGATGAATGAAAGATTGTATGCCTTTGAAGTGATTGTGTAATTACGCTCAATGTTTCATGTGTATGATGAATACGCCACATTGTAAATTCACAGCTGAGAAAATCTGCTTTAGAATCAACAGCTAAATTGTGGCTTGCGGTTTGGAACAACAAGATCCATATGTGGCGCGCTCCATAAATGTTGAACCTCGCGCATTAGCGAAGGGTCACGCCGTGTTTTACATCTGACAGAGCTCAAGCCCGTGCGACACCTCAAGCGTTCCAAAAATTACCCCACCCTATCCACCCCCCCGCCGACCCACTAACCCCTCTCCAAGGCCACAACAGTTAAGCGGGGGGCCAAATGCAAAATGCATGAGGGTTTGCCTTCCTCATCTTTTCAATTTCCTAACTATCAGCTTGAGAGATTGCCTGGTTTGATGTGCTATCGCCACCAAATTATCTTTCAAATGGGAAAAGTCCACTCCTTGTAGATGGAAGGGGGGGTTAAAAACAGAAAAAAAAAACATCTCCCAATCACATTTCTGTCAAGTCTTTCCAGGCCTGTAATTTTCCAGCAGGTGGGCCGGGACTAATAGTTTTGTACATTTTGACCTTTTGACCAGTAAATTAATTTGATTTTAGTTGTCTTTTAAAGGTTAGGCCCGAGGCTGCTCTTTATTGCTTTGTTTCCCTCGCCATTGATTGAGTGCTGCTTACGCCCGCACCAGGATTAAATGGTTATACCTCCTCACAAAGTTGTGTTGACAGGGCAAAGAAAACAGTTGTGTTTATTGGCTCTATTTGTGTTGCTCCTCGGCTGACCTTGTAAGAAACACTTTCTGCCTCGCGCTGCTTCAATCCAACGTGTTCTCGGTTTCGCTGCAAAGAAGACAATGCGGGCCAAATACAAAGAATTGTCTTCTACGTATTGTCTCCTTTGAAGAGGAGCAGTTATTCAATTAATCACACACACACACACACACACAAGCTGCAGGAACACTGTTGAACATGATTAATTATTTTCTTCTGCCTTTACAGAGAAACCCATTGTGATTTCTAAAAAGGCAGCACCACCTCCATGGATGTGTTTTGATAATATAATGTGATTGAAGCAACAGAGCAAAGGAGAGAGATAAAGAGAAACAGCTTGGGAGGGGGAAAAAAAAAAGAAAGCTAATGCCAGAATAAACTGTTTGGGAAACCCAGCGTGCTGAATGCCATGTGATGAAGTGTACACAGGGAGGGCTTGCAGATTTCTCTATACAGCAACCTGTTTACATTTTGCAAATTAAAAGTTAACAGTTCTAATTAGCGCACACACTTAACACTTAATTTTGCTTTGTGTTTGATTGCAAACAGTTCTGTTTATTTTGATTCATTTAGCGTTGCAAGCATTGGCTAATATCCCAGGTCGCGACAAAACACAGCGCAAATGTGACTGTGCTTTCTTTCTGTGTGCGATTGCGTGCGTGTGCATGTTGCAGCCTCTCTTCAAATGTGGTGGCTCATTTATGGAAAAAATGTGTCTAATGTGTGATAAAATTGTTGTTTTAAATCCCCTCAGCTCCAGCCATTCAAACATTTAAAAATAACCTCTTTCTTTATGCAGGTCATAACTAACACTTGCTGTGCATGTCCCTGTTTCCAGAGAGCAGATATAGCCATTGCACCTCTCACCATTACTCTGGTGCGAGAAGAGGTGATAGACTTTTCCAAGCCATTTATGAGCTTGGGCATCTCCATTATGATAAAGAAGCCGCAAAAGTCCAAGCCTGGTGTTTTTTCCTTCCTGGACCCTCTGGCCTATGAAATCTGGATGTGTATAGTGTTTGCCTATATCGGGGTGAGCGTGGTCCTCTTCCTGGTCAGTCGGTTTAGTCCGTATGAGTGGAACCTCGAGGAACAGGATGAGACCAAAGACCCTCAGACTCCCCCTGATCCTCCCAATGACTTCGGCATCTTCAATTCTCTCTGGTTCTCACTGGGCGCCTTCATGCAGCAGGGCTGTGACATCTCCCCCAGGTGGGTCAGCTCCAGTAGGCACAAGGAGTGGACAGCAGAGGAAAATAGAAAACAAATCTGACTGCTACATAAAATTTTAACTTCACGGCTCCAGAAGGGTTCTTTATTTTCCTGTCCTTCTCCTGTATGCGTTCATTACTTGTACTTATCTTACAATTGTTGCAGGTGTCATTTGTTCAATTGACTTTGTCACTGTGTAAGATATAATATTCATCACCATAATAGATGGATCAATACAGTCTACCGTCCATGAAATGACCTTTGACCCAGATTGTTTCACATCAATTAAAGACTTGGATTAGAGTGCATTTAAACAACTTGCACTACTTTCCATGGAAATGTGCTGTTTAGAGTGCTGATGCAGCACCAGGTTGTTGTTAATGATTTACATGGAAATTCTGATGACTGATGCAATTAGGCACATTAAACACAACTGGTAGATCTTAGCGGGTTGATGGCCACCAAATGCCACTGTGTAATTACACTCCGTGTTTCCCTGTCATCAACCCCTCTCTCGCAGGTCTCTGTCAGGTCGTATCGTCGGTGGTGTGTGGTGGTTCTTCACCCTCATCATCATCTCCTCCTACACAGCCAACCTGGCTGCCTTCCTGACAGTAGAAAGAATGGTTTCTCCTATAGAAAGTGCTGAAGATCTGGCCAAGCAGACAGAGATAGCATATGGCACTCTGGACTCAGGCTCCACAAAAGAGTTCTTTAGGGTGAGTGGTGCCAGGAAACTGCTTCACGCACAGACACACATGCACACACACAAACACAGCAGCACACTAATCAGCCAGTGGCTCCTTTTTCTTTCAGCTCAAATGGCAAATAATGCATTTGGTTTAAATATTTTGCACTCAGGCGTACTGAATCATGAAAACTACTCTGTGTAATGTCCTTGATAAACTCCTCCTCATAACTTTTCCATTTTGTACCTTTAGTGCAGCACTCTTGACCTGTGCAAGATTGCTCCAAATGAGGCGTGTTGACACAGAAGCAGTTCTTGAACTCTTATGACATGAACGTGAAATTTATGCAGTACTACTGCAGTGTGCAACCTTGAGGCACAGGGCCTGTCAGCAGAAAGCGTGATAACAACATGGAAGACTCAGTGGTGATAAAAACAGGAGGCTAATCAAAGCACCAACATCAGACTCAAACTCAGAAGGGTCAGTTCATGAAGTATAATTAGCTAGCTGGCCATGGCAGGCAAATTGGACCTGATGAAGAAGAGCCCTGTAGGTCAAACAGAGCAGTCTGAAAGACATTTTAGATGGAATAAGCAATATGTCCGTCGGCGTGAGGGACTAAGCTGGCAATTAGATCATAAATTAACTCAAATCTGAAGCAAAAGTGTATTAGTCTCTGAAAGGCAACCGCATGCTCACTATGCAGCAGTTAGTGCTCATATCTAAGGTGATCGACCTTCTGATGTGAAATGCAGCGATGGCTTAGCTCATGGCTGCGGCTACACTCGCAGTCCAAGAATTAATGAAACAGCACTCTGCCTGTGATGACGAAAAGGCAATATGACAGTCTTTTATCTTACGCTCCCTCATTACTCATCAGCAGGAGAGAAACAATTCATATGTTTCACAGCTGCAGCCTGTTGGCAGAAAGAGCACTTCATTTGTATTACCCCTGGGTTGCCTTGCTCACAACAACAAAACGCAGAGTCAAATCTGTGTTTTTTTAGACAAAGAGGGGAAAGACAGCGTCTGCACAGCTTAATGTTTGAGATCCTTTTGTTTTAAGTGTGCAAACTCCGGGGCTGTTTATAAAAGGGCATACTCGAAGGTAGCGCCGCATATTCTAGGAAGCGTGGCACATGGCCGCATCGTTTTTTATTCTCTACAACACCTCATAAATCTGTCATCACTTTCCCTTTCACCAGAGATGCGGCACAGGTGGGTAAACAGTGTACTGTACACCTTTGTGTCGGAGACATGATGGATGCCAATTACAAATTAGGCTTCCAGTTTGACAATAGAGCCAGCAGAGGTCTGCTGGTAGGAAGCATGTGAGAAGTGGTCGGGAAGCCGGAGTTTTCTTGTATTCTGTATAATGAGCGTCCTAGATACATCCCCGAGTCTTCAAATAGGAAATGACACGTGTGAGCCGCTAATCCAAGGGACTTTTAATTAAAGCTGTAGAAAGCTGACAAGGAAAAAAACACACTGATTAATAGGAGTTCAAGTTCTATTTCAGATCTGTTTTCAGGAAATACATTCAGGCTTAATTAGACCCATACGGCATCAACCAGCTGGAAATTTTAAATCAAGTCCAAAGTTTCAAACAAGACATATGTCATCATATCTGACACTGCTGGCCTTGAATTTTTTATGATTTCACCTGGTTTATTTTCCAGAGCTCCCTGACAGAGAGAACAGTGCTGGAAAATACTGTTTTTTTTTCTTTTCTAATACAAAAAATACAGTGAAGAAAAAAAGAATATTGCTTGTTCTAATAAGCTGCCAAGCTCTCTAACTCCTATGTGATTTTAATGTATTAATATCAACTGAATTATCCCATTATCTATTGCAGTTCAGACATCCCTCCAAGGCTGTTTTTCTCAGCTGCTGATAAATTGACAGAGCTGACAGTGAAAATTTTGCCATCTCTGCGTGCATCTATGATGGAAATTTTAGAAAAGCTGTAGAGGAATTTTCAGAGAGCTTTGTTAAGAGTCCATCCCCCAGAAAGCACCGATTCTGCTGCTCACAACCAGCTAGGACAGCTGGCCCGGGAGCCCGCTGACGTGCCCAGTGGAAGCCTGACTGGCTCTAGGCACTTGGCACTGCCTCTGCCCGTTCTTGGCTCTTCTTCCCAAGACTACCCTGCTAGTCTGGGCACCCTCTCATCTCCTCTGTCTCCAGTCCGTGTGCTGCTTTACCTCGAGACAGTGTGGGATAGCTTCAAGCTTTGTAATGCTCTTCCTCAACACAGCAGCTGTCATGCTCTGGTGCGCCACTGTGGTTTGTTTCATCATTTGAATTCCTGTCATGGATCTTTTCATGCAGCCAGTTGAATATTTGGGTTTTGGGTGATTAGAAAATGATGAGTTGTACCAGCGAGGCCATGTTTATCCTCTTGATGAGGTTTTATTCCATCAGAAAGGCTTGGCTCGGTTACATTTTGAAATGTACATGCAGGCAGAAGCTGGATCATAATAATGGCTGGGATGATAAAATGAGCTGATGTGGCTGTTTAATTATGTGTAAAGACTGGGGTGAGACCATCAAAGACAACCACACTGCTGTCCCTTCATGCACCTCATTTAACAGTGTAATAATGAAAGAATGATAATTGCACAGAGAAATGAGAGTGCAGCATTGTTTTCTATTGTCCTCATAAGACTGCACATTACCCCCAAGCCTCAAGAGCAAACATCATGCATCTTACTGATCTGCAGGTGTGTTGGAGATGAGAACAGCAGCTTGAGTGCAGTCACCAATGCATTTTACTAAGCATGAAAATCAATTTCACGTCTCAGCTGTCGTGGCACAGACACACTAGCTTCGGCAAGGTCTAACGCAATGTTTAATAAGTAGCTTTTTTTTATGCGGAATAGACCTGCATTTGGGCAGGGTGGCATGAAGAAGAGTAGTCAAGGAGATTTATGCAAGAAATTCTTAGGTTGCCCAGCAATCATATGCAGCACATTGTAACACAACTCCCCGAGCTCTTGTCACTTTGTGTTTCAGTACAGTGCTGGGTAAAGCGGTGGCTCCTATAAAGATTAGAGGCTGTTTTCATAAAAGAGAAAGCTGACAAAAGTGTCTAATGCAAGATAGGCATAACCTCTGAGGAAAAGCGCCATCCTCAGAGGGCCCGGTCGAACTTTAGATCAGCAGCAACAGCGGGCGTGAGAGCGGTTACTGGAGTCCAGCAACAAGCATCAAAGACGAGCAGTTGGTATTCAGGGTGTAGCGTGTGGCACTTCAATGACAAAGTACACCCCCAGAGCCTCAACTTTCATCTCTGCATACTTGAGATACAGGTAGTACTGGCATACAGGATATTGGAGAAAAGTGGTGATGTCTACAAACAAAATGGAAGTGAAGTAAAGTCAAATGAAATGTAGTGGTGGGTGTTTGGAGATGGCCTTTAAGATACACAAGCAGTGGAGCGTATGCAGGGGAGGCTATAATGAAAGCAGCCGGCAATGCCGAAGGAAGAATAAAAAACAGGTTGCGGTTCGAAGGGCAGTGGACAGCATCCTGGAAACGCTGCGTAATCACGAATCAATACAGATTAAGCAGTTATTTAGAACAGAGAGGTCAGTTTCTTTGACTTTGGACTTTAATGACTTGTTGGTTCTCCTTGGACATTTTAATGACATTGTTGGAGATGTTGGAATAATAACATCTTCAAATGATTTTCCCGGTAATGCTCTTCAAAATGCAGGAATGCAAGTCTTCCTTGTCTTTCTTTTCTCTTCTTCTGCATCACAGAAGGCTTTAAAGAGTGTTTTCGGGCCAGTAGGCATTCTTCTCTAGACTGCAAAGAGATGCCTGCAGGGTAACCTGATTAGATTGAGAGGAAAATCTTGTTGTATCTTCTAAAGCAGTTTAAGGCGAATAGTGGCCAGTGGCACATGAAAAAAAACAAAGGGTCTTCTTTTTTTTTAAAGTTTTATCAGAACTTTTTTGTACCATTGCATTAAATCAAAAAGACTTCTGTAAATCTGAATGAGACTGTGTTACACCAGCTTCTGCAATCTCACTGAAACATTTTCTTCACCAGTCAATTTTTTTTAATAACCCTGTTCCTGGTGATTTTGTACTCTAAGATCAGTTACCATTTACTACAATATTTGCTCTAAGAAATTATTTTACTAGAGCTCAAGAGCTCTTCTAAAAAAAAAAAAAAAAAAAAAAAAAAACTTCAAATAAAATTTGTATTTAATTTTTTTAAAATTTTTTTATT
>VUQK01015262.1:0-12133 GCA_015106715.1 Bujurquina vittata
TATTCCACAACTTTTAATAATGATTAATTTCATGTGTGTATAATGACAAAATCAAGGGAACTGTAGAAAAAGCATTTCCATTTTACACCCTTTATATTTTAGTCAACTGAATTCTGACTAATTATTCAACTAAAACTAAAACTATTCAATGACTAAATTATGACTAAAACTCAAAATCTACTGTCAAATTAACACTGCCTGGTAACTATGAATGACTCAAACTCAGCACTTGTTCCGATTCCGGATTAAGCCGGAATAATTTACCCTTGACTAGCTCACAGAGTCAAAGCAGACATATGTAAACACAAGCTTATATAAGAGGAAATCTGCCGTATTCATCATTGATTTCATGGAGCCAGTAAAGCGACAGATTTGTGCCGGTCAGCCTCGGTTATGTTGACCTGGCAGAACATTAATGAAACGTGACGATGCTCAGGTCCTTCATGTCAGTGATACAAGAACGAGACAGACAGAAGTAGACCAGAAACACTTTAACCACCTGAGTTTGAACTAATCAGCATTGTAGGGATCAGGAATGATGTAATAAGGGATAATTATAGGTTTTAGAGGGTGAGGAGTTTCAGTTTCCCTGCCTGCCTAAAAACCAACATATACAATCATTTCTTTAAAGCCATCTTTAGACACTCACAGCAGACTGGGTTTATTTTCACCTTCATCTTTTTGCTTTCAATGTGTGTTGAATGAAGTCAATTGAAAAAGAGCATGCTGGGCCAGCAAGTGTGTGGCAGCATCATGTCATGTTGCATTTTTCTGGGTTGGTTCATAGCAGCAGACATGCTGTGAATTGGTCTGAAACCCTTAAATTTGGCTGACTTTTGCTGAAGGATGCACTCAGAGACCACCAGTGTGGCCCTAAACTCCACACTGTCAGGAATCTGAATTCATTTTTAGATTTTAAAAAAAAAATCTAATTACAGTTACACGGTTAAATCCATCAGACATTAAAAAGTCTTTCTTGCTACTTAGCAGCATCTGTGCTAATTATCCAGCTCGAGGGGGAAATTATTTTTAATAGATTAATCTGGAGTGAGAAAATGCGAAAAGACACACTGATCTGATACGAACACCTGGGTTTCAGGTATCTGCTGAATCCAGTTAAAGATCTGTTACCAGGGTTGCATTAAACTGTATTCCTCACTCAGTGAAAGAAACTGGAAATTATAACATCCAGTTCAACATATGCCTTACTTTCCTACCTTGCAAAATAAAATGCTAAATACATCAAAGAATATGCATTTGCTACCAAAGATGGTGTTCTCTATGTTTCCCAGTGGGTACTCCATTCTGCCAGGAATAAGGATTGGCCTGATGGCACACGACCACATGTTCAACAGTCACCTTGGAAGTGGGAGATGTTGTGCCAAAGACCTCCGCTCTGCTTCTGGAGGATTCACCACTGGCCCAATCAGTACTGATATGGGATTTATGATCCTGAACTGGTATTAAAGGAACTGCTCTGCAGTGGTTCGAACACATCTTTCTGGTAGATTCCAGTCTGTGCTTGTAACTGGGGAGTCACGGAGTTCCACAGGGTTCTGTGCTGGGACCAAATTTATTTACATTATACGTGCTTCCCTTAGAGAATATGATTAGAAAGCATTGCATACTGCTGGAGGTTTCTTCCTGCTAAAAGGGAGATTTTTTTTCTTACCACTGCTGTCGAGTGCTTGCTCATTATTGGGGTTTATTTCTAATATTCTAGGCCCTTTACCTTGCAATATAAAGCACCTTAAGGTAACTGTTGCTGTGAATTGGTGCTACATAAACTCAACTGAACTGAAGTATTCTAACAAATCAAATTTCATGCATTTTTGAGCTTCATAAGTTCAGGACAGAGCTGAAAAACAAACACTGTCAAAAACTTCAACCAAATCTATTTTATGCGCACTCCAAGTTTAACAATCTATTTTTTCAGAACAATGTTTTATAACCAACACTGAGCATTGATATTAGATATCACAGCTTCAAGGGGAAAATTTCAAGGCTCATATCACCATGTGAAACAACATCAGTCGCAACAGGTTATAGCAAGGTCTCCTAAAGGCCAAACTACATTTTTAATATCGGACTCATCTTCTAGCCATAATTCCTTTGGCATCAAAATAGTTTAGAGCATCTCTGTGTACTTAATGAACAAAGAAATAAAAAGAGTGAGTGGGAAAGGTGGAAGATTTGGCTGATTTTATATGGAATGACACCAAAGAACAGAAAGCACAGTACAAAGAAACACAAAGGGACTTCTGGGTCCTGAGGCCACTTAGTGCATAAACACAGTTTGGTGGAAGAGGTTATGAAACGGTTTAGCTAATATATTTTATCAGATTTTGTCTAGCTGGAAATATCATTTCTGTGTGCAGCTCAGGTTCTCCCTCACAGATCTACAGATCTGCAGCCAGTCACAGCCAGAAATGTAACTTCATAATCTGTTCAATGCCGGCAGGGATCAGAGCAGTGCAAGTGTTGGGAGGCAGTGCTACAAACTCACCTGGCATTGCATCACCTTCCTGTATCTGACCAATCAAAGAAGAGCTTAAAGGTAAAGTCATTGCAAAATCCTAACACCCTTCCTACCACCTGTCCTTTGAATTTCAGAGGTGTGAGAGAGAACCTTGAGCTCTAGCATTTGCAGGAAAAGAAGGAAGCTCTCCAGGGACGTAAAGGAGTTTTGGCCCTTTACTTTTCCTCTAAGTTGCATTATTTTTGTATAATCCTCAGGCATCTTAGAGTCCAACCGTCAGGGGAAAACCTGAGCCAACATTGGATTTCTCTCTACAAGCTCCCCAGTGTTACAGTGTCATGACAGCCTGAACCGACTGATGACAGGATGGGTACCGTGATGCTTTTCTTTCTGCAGCAATACAGGTTCTACAGGCAAGCGCTGACATCCACATCAGATCTCACACCAATGCCATGCATTCTCAATGACATGGAAGACATCTGACTGCGACACACACACACACAAGTCCTCCCTCCTCCTCTTCAGAAGACTGTCAACATGGATCAACTTGCACTGACTCATAAAGAAACTCCTAAAAATAAGACTCCTACTTGGCAGCATGGAAACAAACAATGCCGAGCACGGATCAAAACAGCACATGTAAGCAGACATAAGACTAAAAAAGTAACAACTGTAGCTATGAATACACATCGTGTCTCCACAATTACCCTCCTAATCATGCATATCCCACTTAACGCCAGCACCGCAGTGCAGAAACGGATGGCTGTAAACAAACGTGTTAAACGTGCATGTTTGGTGACCTGAATCTCTTCATTGCTTCAGTCTGTGCCTCAGCAAAGCCTGCGATGTAACGTGGCACCAGCCAGAGGGGCCATCTGATCCGCCCCGGCAGAGCCAGGAAGTCTCATTCCTGCTGAGCTAACTGAAAGAGAAATCCAGCCTCAAACTGAAACCTGGTTCTCATTATGGAGCCCAACTGCGTGCAACGCATTAATAAACATACAATAAACTGTTTAATCTACACTTTTATATATTATACACTGTAAAATGTTATCTCACCTTTCAGCCAACCATCCTCTGGCTAAATCATCAACAGCCACCCAATTTAGTCAGCTGGCTAAAATAATGCTGCCAAGTCCCATTATCACCCAAACAAGAAAATATTTGCCCCTGGAAATCTGCTTTGGAGCTTATAGTCTTTTTAGAACCAGTCGCCTTTGACAGCAGAAAAGATGAAATTATAAAGTGTCTTTTTATAGTCCTTATATAACCAAAGTTAGCCCACTTTGACCTTTAAACTCACTGGTGCCTTGTGTAAAATGTTTCATCCTGGACCGGAGAAAACAACTTCCTGTGTATTTAATGTGGAAACAGAAGGAAGGTCAGATCTGTCAAAATAAAAAGATTTGAAGAAGGAAAAAAGAGGCTGAAAAATGCTGTCAGAGGAAATCTCTCCGACCTTTTCCCAGAGATCGACAGCAGAGTGTGACACTGATGTGTTACATAAATGTGATTCTAAGTGAGAGAAGATAAAAGTCTTCAAGGATCCAGATGCTCCCAAATATCCTGGATGGACCAGCTGGCTGCTCCTGCAAACGGGGATCCCGTCCTTTGGTTTTATCTGAACATCACTAAGTGCACTCCCTGCTATCAGAGAGCTGGCTAAATATACATGTTTTAAAATGCTAGCCACCTGGCTGAAGTCAAACCTGTTAACAACCGGCCACAGTCAGTTCAACCATCGGCGAATCCCTTCAACACCACGAAACAGGACGGAGAATGTCCCCGTGGTGCTCTTCAGGAGCTCTGCTTAACCCTTTCATTACTTACACAGCTGAAGGTGAAGGAGGTGCTATGCTAGCCAAGAAAAATAAAAAACACCCTAAAAACCTGCCACAGTGGCTCCCAGCGGTCAGCACAGTGCGCTTTCAGTCAGGACACGAGCAGGCTGCCATGAGCTGGACTCTGTAACAAGCACAGAGCTTAAGATTAAGCAGACAGCTAGTGATCATGTGAAGACGTTCACACACCAAAGCTGAAGCCTGAACGTCAGGAAGCTCAATTCCAGCTCCACAAACAGGAAGGAAAAACTCCTTTTTAACAGGAAGAAACTTCAGGCAGTCCTGTGCTTGTGTTTACTAGGAGTTCCTAATCCTTCACAAACAGTGTGAGGATATGGACTGATAGTTTTCTAAAGAAACCTGAAACTCATTCATATAAAAATGTTCTGAAACAAAGACAAACCCAATGAAAGTTTAGAAACATACATTTCCCATAAAAACCCAAAATGATTCAATATTCTGAGAAGGAGCGCTTCCTGGATTCAAATCATTTCTGTCTGAGGTTCCTTTGGATCATGTGTCTCAGTGTTATTTAGTAGTAACTCATCTGCAAACCTTTGGAAGCGCCCACGTTCCTCCTTCCATAGGAACAGGAGCTTCACCAAAGAAGCTTTTTGGGTTCATTAATTACCCAAACTTTTTTTAAATAAACCTCATCTGTCGATAAAGATGCCTTCATTTTCTCTGTGGTTGATGCCGCCATGTGTTGCTTATTTAGTTTTGATTTAAATATGACAAACATCCTCTGACACCTGTCCGGGTTTTGAGGATTTTGCTGGAGTGTCATTGGTGGAATTTTCCAGCATTTTTGGATCACCTGTAGAAGAGATTTGGTGTGTTCATGACCGGTTTCAGTCTGTGAGGCTGTTATGCTGAAACACGTCAGCGTTTTCAGGTTAAACATGAGAATAAAAGCATTTTATTTGAAAAGAGAGTGCCCTGGAGCTCTTTTTCTGATTATAGTCATAACTTTATACATTACATATTCTAGGTTACAGTCCTGATTCATAAGATTAGATAGCATTGAAAACACTGGGGTCTATTAGTCAATGATTTAAGGTGCCAAGTTCAGAACAAAAGAGCACTGGCTGCTTGGAGTCCTGACATTAACATTTCAGAGGTACAGGAACCTTAGTGCTTTAGAGTATTAGTAATATGCTCAGATATCAATCATTCAAACTTTACAAAGCCTCTGAGTTCAATGCCAATGAAAGTCATGCCCATGAAGTATATTTTCTGCTGCACACTGAGCATCCTCAAACCTGCATGTCAGCTCTGCAGTCATTTCGTATCAGTGACAATGCATAAACACGTAAACACATCAGCCTCTGGCTGATAATGTAATCTGGCACCGGCCCCGGGGGCCGAGCACAGCGGAGGAGAGGAGTGTGCCGAGCACTCCAGAGGCTAAGTTTACTCACCCACTGTAACCCTGAAGCCTCTGCAGATTCTATTAGCGCTGCTGAACAGTTCAGTAAACCATCAGCCTGCCATCCTCCACATTAATGATGAGTGTGCTTTTATAATCCACACATCTCTGCACAAAGCACTGCATTAGAACACACTGAATATGGAGGCGTGTGTGAGCGTGTGCATCACCTTAGATTTGCTTTTAATTCTTTGCCACAGTAAACACGATGATGTCGTGTACTCATCGGCTCCTACTGGTGACAAACTGGTGCTGAATCAGTGTGCCTCTTCAAATGGCATCCAGAGTGGGAGCAGACTGCCCCCTGTTGTAGGCAGACACTCTGACCCAACAGCTGCTTCCCTTTGGATTCAGGAGAGTTTTTACTCGTCCCTGTAAGAAAGCAGGTCATGCTGCTTCTCTCAGCTCCTCTTTGGGAAAAATCTGCATGATTTCCCACTGAACAAATGAACACAATTGGACTTTAAACTGAAAGGGCCCGCTGCCGGCCATTTGCTCCAAACGTCCATTAATTTGCATACAATAAAAGTACAGTTTAAGTTTTACTTATGCGGCATGAATAAAATAGCGCTCTTGTGACAGAAACATCATTTACATTCTCAGTAATAAATGCAACAAAAAAACAGCCACAAATAGTTTTTTTTTTTCCTTTTTAAATGTGTTCAAATTGATGCAAAATCTTTTTCTGCACAAATGAACTGCAGTTACACATCTCTGCATGAGAAATGATGTTTTTCCTCTCAACACTATTAATTCAGCATCTCTGATTAGGAGCGCGCTCTCAACACGCTCATGTGAAACCCAAAATTAATCCTGGATCAACAGTCTCTCTCAGAGATGTTTGACAAATGAGGCCCCTTATCTTTGCAAGGAACGGCATCCTCTAGCCGACTGCTGGGCGCTGCAGAGGAGCAGCTCCGCCGGTGATCACCTCAGCAGTGCATATTTCCCCTAAATCCTGCGCTCACTTACTGGATCCCGTACGTGTCATTTAGCAGAGGAGATGGGAAGAGTTTGCCCCACTTTTTAATTTTTGTTGACTCATTGATGTACATCTCTGAGGAGGATAATTAAAACATGAGGTACCCGGGAGGAGTACTGTGTGTGTGTCTCATTTTATCAATGAATAAAATCCTCAGCCACTGATAGTAAATGGAGCTGTTGTGATTTCCTTATTTTCATATGTTTACTGTTCCAGTGGTGCATCCCTGGATTAAACATGGCCTAAATTTGAAACAATGACGTCGGTGTATGCACGAGTAATCCGTGTGAGCCCAAAGCCGAGGCTTCAAACTGCTCCGAGCACTCAGGCTGATGCTGGTTTTGGTTTTATCCTCTGTATTAAAGCTGCACAATTAATCAAATTTTAATCTTGATTTTGGCTTCGCACAATTAAACAAATATGACTGAGCAATACTGGGAACGCCTGCTCTGCCAATAGGATGAAGTGCTTCCTAAGTCCGCACCTGACCACGCGCCTGCATGCACCAATCAGCTACTTCCTGCACGGCGCAGCTTGAAGCTTCCTGCTCTGGTCTGAATGAGTAACACTGCGTTAAAAGGCAGCAAGTTTAAAGCGGAACATGATCCGTTCTTTGGAAATACATCAATTTAGGACAAGTGATGTTAACCGAGAACAAATCATGTGCAAAGAGCGCTGTAGAGTTGTGTTTGCATCGGGAAGCAACACCACTAACTTATTCAACCGCCTGAAAACACACCACAAACTGCAGCATGATTAATGCAGGCCAAGAAAAACGACGCTAACGTGCTAACTCAGACGTCCATAGAGCGAGTCTATACGGTGTGTCTGCGCATCCATGCAGCTCTGAATGAAGCACTGAAATCACCAACATGTCGTTTTCCATTTGGCCAAACACGTGTCCGCTGAACACGCTTCAGGAAATGATTTGCTGGAAGACTTTAGACTTTGTTCTCAGGACGTACGCTTAGCTCAGGGGAATCAAGACACTGATTTATATGGTATTAAGGTTTTTTTATTTATCCATCCAATTTCTTCTGCTTATCCAGGACCAGATCCTGGGGGCAGCCTAAGCAGAGAAGCCCAGACCTCCCTCTTCCCGGCCACCTCCACCCCCAGTGTGTCCTGAGTCTGCCCCGGGGGCCTCCTCCCGGTGGGACATGCCTGGAACACCTCACCCAGGAGGCGTCCTAATCAGACACTCGAACCACCTCAACTGCCTCCTCTCGATGTGGAGGAGCACTCCTCATCCTGTCTCTGATGGAGAGATCAGCCACCCTTCAGAGGACACTCCTTTCTGCCGCTTGTATTGTCAGTGTTGTTCTTTGTGTCACCACCCAGAGCTCCTGACCATAGGTGAGGATGGACCTCAGCTCCCTCTTCACCACAACAGACAGACTGATTTTATTTGCACTAAATTCCGGTGAATGAGGAGGAGCAGCGTTACTCTAAGGACTTGCACAGATTAGAAGCTGTGAAGCAGTTTATCCATCAGAGAGAGGAGGCATCCTTAACACGTCCTCTCAGACCCACACAGCGCTCTGTGAGCACACTCAGAACTTGTGTTTAGGAGAGGTTTCAGTTTGAGACCTGAGGGCCTGCATCAGGTCCGGACTGAGGACACTTCAAAGGCAGAACAAAAATACGGGCTGGAAACGAACGCAATAGGTCTCCTTTAATGAAGACATGCGCAGCTGCAGCTCTGACAGGAACGCTGCTGTTAGACAGCCGACCTAATCTGTTCCTGAATTTAGGTTGACTTTAAAAGTTGGCCAGAGAGGGCTTTAAATGGGGCGATGAAGCAAACACAAATAGTACATTAAAGTGGGACGTTAACTGTCAATGGATTTGATGCTCCACTCAGCTCGGACACTGGCTGCATATATTAGCAGCACCAATAAGCACCGATGCTCCTTAACACCATCCGAGGATCGCTGGAGTCCATTCCTGTTCCTACGGTTACCATCTGCATCAGTGCACCCCCACAGCAGATTACTGAGTGTGTAACGCTCTCAGAGCCAGTTTCAGTCTCAGATTGGAAGGTTTTACTGTTGTTGGTTGCTGCTGACCTGTTTAGCATCAGGTCAGAGGTCACAGCTACCACTCCATGTACAAGAATAACAAAAATACTGAATATAAAATAAATGGATGGGTAATCCTCTACACAGTTTTGCACTTCTTTTAAATTTGTGTGCCATTATATTACAGTACAGTCAAAGGTACAATACCTTCAAGTAGTTCCCAAATGGTGTGTTGTTATTTCAGCACACACGCATCCATGCATCCATCCAAAGCAGAGAAACCCAGACCCCCTCACCCCAGCAACCTCCTCCAGCTCATCCAAGGGGACCCCAAGATGTTCCCAGGCCTGCTGAGAGATATAATCTCTCCAGCGTGTCCTGGGTCTGCCCCCGGACCGCCTCCCAGTAAGACATGCCTGGAACACCGTCCCCAGGAGGGGACGTAGTCAATGCCCGAACCACATCAACTGGCTCCTTTCAATGTGAAGGAGCAGTTGCACTCTGAGCCCCTCCTGAAGGGCTGTGCTCCTCCCCCTATCACCTGATCTCTCCCTCAGAGAGACTTTACAGCACATCTCTTATGGCTTCAGCTAGACCAAACAGGTCATCTGTCAGGAGACGGCTAATGCTAACATGGAGCCAAATCTAAAGATCCCTTCAGACAGCGCTAAGGTGTTTGATGAAGCCCAGAACAGCCAGAACGAGGCTGAGAGTCAGTTAGCACAGATATGAATACAGGTAGGTGTGCGTCGACACTGTGGCTTTCCCCTTTGTGCAGCTCGGGCACGCAGAGGCTCCGGCATGCAGGCAGGAAAAAGCTCCATTACGGCACGGAGGTGAGAGCGAAGCTACCGTATGGAAATCTGAGGAATCATGAGAGCAGCGTTTGTCTCATTCTGTGATCACTCTGACGTGAACCATCAGTGGACGGACATTCAGCTCCCTGTGCAGCCACAACACGCTACACTTTCAGACTCTGTGTTCAGTAAACAGGCTTAAAGAGGCACACATCAGCAACAGCTGAGTTCTCTGCTGTGTTTCTCGTGTCTGAGGTTTACTACTTTTTCTAAGTCTTCTATAACATTAAAGTGTGTGTGTGTGTGTGTGTGTGTTGGCAGGTACTCAGAGTCATCCATCAGGGGACAAACCAAACTAGAGCCACAAGCACATGGTTGCTGCAGCAACGGGAGATGGTTAAAGGGGCCGAGGAGATCCTGCCTCTGTAATCAAAGATCTCCTTTTCTGCATCTGCTAAAATAATCTCCGTACTTGTGTGAATTTCCTCTTTTTCTTGGCCTGCTGCTCATTTATTAATTAAACTTCTTAATGAGCTCAGATCTGCTACATTCTCTTCTACAGCCTTTAAAAGCCACTCTGACTTATCTGCTGATGCCACAGGACTTTGCACTGCGGCGGTCTCCAAGAAGCAGGATGTAGCGCAGCGAGATGGTGGGAGCACGTTGAGGGTGCACAGGTGGTGCAGGAACTTTAATCTGAACCTCGTGCTGGATACATGGGTTCAAATATTTCCATGAGCCGCTAATCTGCTGATTAACTCTTTAATGTCTCAGTGTCCTCAGCCGTCCAACCATCATTCAAAAAAAGAAGCTCTCTTTGAAGAAGCTGCAGACTTAATTAAGCACATTAACTAATTATTGTTTAGGAGTCGCTGCTTTGTGACTTCTAAGAGGAGCGCTTCCCCCGGAGGCTGCATCCCTCTGATGGAAGCTAAAGCCTCTTTGGAAGACTCCAAACTTTCCCCGTAAACCCGCGGCTGCTCTGACCTTTAATGTGCTCGTTGACGACGCTCTCCAGCCGGTCGAGCCTCTCGATAATCCTCAGGGTTTCGCCTTTACTGTCCTCCTCCAACTTTCTCTCCGCCTCGCCGCCGCCGCCGCTCTCCGCAACTTTGGGACCGCTGTTGGCCACGTAGTTGGTGATCCAACCGACGTACAGCAGGCACACGATGTTGGTCATACCGCTCAAGATCACGCATGTGGACACCAAAGTTTTAGTTCTCCTTGTGCACAGCATCGCGACATCCCTCCATGGGCTCCCCGCGCGCGGGCAGGTGGATTCGAGGAGGACGCGCTCGAGAAAATGTGTCCAAATGTGAGGAGCGAGGACTCGGTCCGCCCTGCGCGTTCAGCAGCCCGGCTCAGGCATTCCAGCTCCCCGGAGGCTTTGCACGCTTTCCGCTGCCCTGCCAATAATGTTCACGCATGAAGCCAAATCCGAGAGTCCCTGCCGAGCGACCGGCGAGGAGAGCCGCAAAGCTGTGAGCCGCAACGTACCCCCCACAACCCATCCCACCGGCTCGTAGCCCTGCTACAGCCCAATAGGAGGGGAGGAGGCGGGGTCTACGGGGCTCTGCCCGCCCCCTCACAGCTGGAGCACGCAGAGGAGGGCGGAGGGGAGCAGAGGAATATGAGGAAGCTCAAGTGCATCGACCCAAAACGGTGATGGATCGGCGCGGTGCGGTAACCGAGGCGAAAAAGGTGCGTTTACGCAAAGAGCTGCAGGTGTGTGTGTGTGTGCGTGTGTGTGTGTGACGCTCAGAGCCTACAGGTGCGCCTGCACGACTAAAAAACATCGCTCCTATTTTATCAGAGACATTTTTTCATTCAAGTCACTGCAGGAGCTAAACTGACGTGTGGCTCAGGAGCCAAAAATGGACCCTCTGGATTACAATATCACATTTACATTGATGTAAATGAATGATTAATAACTGATGTGCCATAAACAAGCAACAACACAAAGGCGTGTGGTAACAGTGCCAAAACCGCCCAGCATTTTATATGCAAAATATCAGAATGACAAATTTTAATCAACTCCACAAATTAATGATGTTTCCTTCTAAGTGAGAAACGCTGAAATGAAATTAGGATGACAGTTCTGAAATGTGGTACTCTGATATGTACTCTGAAATGTAGTACTCTGATATGTACTCTGAAATGTAGTACTCTGATATGTACTCTGAAATGTGGTACTCTGATATGTACTCTGAAATGTAGTACTCTGATATGTACTCTGAAATGTAGTACTCTGAAATGTAGTACTCTGATATGTACTCTGAAATGTAGTACTCTGAAATGTAGTACTCTGATATGTACTCTGAAATGTAGTACTCTATGTACTCTGAAATGTGGTACTCTGATATGTACTCTGAAATATAGTACTCTGATATGTACTCTGAAATGTAGTACTCTGAAATGTAGTACTCTGATATGTACTCTGAAATGTGGTACTCTGATATGTACTCTGAAATGTAGTACTCTGATATGTACTCTGAAATGTAGTACTCTGATATGTACTCTGAAATGTAGTACTCTGATATGTACTCTGAAATGTAGTACTCTGATATGTACTCTGAAATGTAGT
>VUQK01015263.1:0-29338 GCA_015106715.1 Bujurquina vittata
AGGACAATGATCCTAAACACACCAGCAAGTCCACGACTGAATGGCTGAAGAAAAACAAAATGAAGACTTTGGAGTGGCCTAGCCAAAGTCCTGACCTGAATCCTATTGAGATGTTGTGGTATGACCTTAAAAAGGCCGTTCATGCTCGAAAACCCTCTAATGTAAGTGAATTAGGACAATTCTGCAAAGATGAGTGGGCCAAAATTCCTCCAGAACGCTGTAAAAGCCTCATTGCAAGTTATCGCAAACGCTTGGTTGCAGTTGTTGCTGCTAAGGGTGGCCCAACCCGTTATTAGGTTTAGGGGCAATCACTTTTTCACACAGGGCCATGGTGGTTTGGTTTTTCTTTCACCTTTACTACTACACACCTTCATTTACAACTTGCATTTTGTGTTTACTTGTGTTGTCCTTGACTATTGTTTAAATTGGTTTGATGTTCCGAAACACTTAAGTGTGACAAACATGCAAAAAAACAGGAAATGAGGAAGGGGGCAAACACTTTTTCACACCACTGTATGTACGGATGATTGACTATTATGTTTGCTAATTAAGATGGATGTAGCTCAGAAGGTAGAGCAGGTTGTCTACTAATTCGATCCCTGGCTCCTCTTGTCTACATGTTGAAGAATCCTTGGGAAAGATGCTGAACCCTGAGTTTCCTTCAATGCTTTCATTGGAGTGTAAGTGTGTGAATGTTAGGTTAAAAGTGCTTAGGCATAAAAAAGGCACTTATATGACTGTATATGGGAATGGGTGAATGATGCTTGTAGTAAGAAAGTACTTTGAGTGCTCAGAGTAGAAAATCACAATAAGTACCAGTCTGTTTATTTGATAGCTTATTATTACTGTAAGCACGGCAAAGTTAGCACAGAGCCTGTTTTATTTTACTATCATATTTTACACTATCATATATTTAACTGCACTGTATTTTTTTTATCAACTGATAAAATATATACAGTACCAGTCAAAAGTCTGGACACACTTTTTCATTCAATGATTTTTTTCCCCACATTGTCATCCAGACTATGAAGGTACATATAAAGAATCATGTAGTAAATTTGAAAGTGTTAAACAAACCAAAATATGTTTTAGATTTTAGATTCTTCAAATTAGGCATCTTTTGCTTTGATTACAGCTTTGCACACGCTTGACATTCTTTCAATTAGCTTCATGAGGTAATCACATGAAATAGTTTCCAAAAGTCTTGAAGGAGCTCCCAGAGGTGCTGAGCACTTCTTGGCTGCTTTGCCTTCACTCTGCAGTCCAGCTCATCCCAAACCATCTCTTTTGGGTTTAGATCAGCTGATTGTGGAGTCCAGGTCATCTGATGCAACACTCCATCACCCTCCTTGGTCATATGGCCTTTGCATAGCCTATAGGTGTGTTTGGGGTCATTGTCCTGTTGAAAAACAAATGATGGTCCCACTAAGCACAAAATCGGATGGCATGTCGTTTCAGAATGCTGTGGCAGCCATGCTGGTTAAGGGGGCCTTGGATTTTGAGTCACTCGCCAACAGTGTCACCAGCAAAGCAACCCCCATACCATCACACTTCCTCCTCCATACTTCACAGTGGAAACTACACATGTAGGAACCATCCGCTCACCTTTTCCTGCATCTCAGCTACGTGTAAATGAAACAACAAATCTGAATTTAAGTTTGGGTTTGATACGTAAAATAAGGAGAGTTACTAGCAATTATTGCACTGAGTTATTGTACACATAGGCTACATAGAGTACACCTTTTCTGATGACTATGAGTAAATCATCAGTGTGCCCCACTCAACAAATACAATGCATTAAACAGCTCATCGGGAAATTCTTTTTGAAGCTGGAAAAAAAATCCACTTCTGTTTTGTTTCTATCCAAGAGGGTCAGCTTGGATAATGTAGGGTGCTGTATTATGAATGGGGAGGCCTATTAAAATTAATTATAAGCTATGTACCTCATACTTCCTCATCATTTTTGATCATTAGTGGAAACTCCCTGTAGTGTTTAGAGAAGTTATGCAAGGCTTTCTTGGCCGCAGAATAAAGGCATTATCAGCTGAATATTGATATGTTTGATGAAACCCTGGGAGCTGCGGCATGTATTTGTTTGGACGGAAGACATAAAACCAAAATAGGATTCGCTGTCATGAGCGGTCTTTTGCTAATTATTCATGCTCTGTCCTTTCAATGATAAAACCCTTATGGGAAAAAGGATGAATGTTGCAAATACACCTGGGGCATTGGGTTCTTATGGGATGCAGCTAATTTGGAAATTATTCTGATCTAGGAACATTAATCGTGTATTTTACAGTTTTACACTATTGGTACTATCAGAGCTGGTTGATATATGTAAAAATAATCACTGCTAATATCTAAATAGACAGAACTAAACATACTAACTCAAAATTTCACTCAGGGTTATCTTATTTAAAATCAGACTAGGGATTTGTACATCCTAGTTTGCCTTCATTGTGCATATTGGCAGTTAATTTGAAAACTGAATGACCGACCTGTTACAGAAATGACCTCTTTAAAATTAAATATTAAATTAGACATCAAAGAGCTCAGTGTGAGCACTAATTAATCTTTTCAAAAGGTTTTATTAACACAGTGTTCTTTGGCAAGATCTTTAGCACAGGTACATCCTGTTACAGTAGCTTCATTGCTGGAGCAGGTCACAGCTAAGCTTAGGGTGACCAGGTGTCCCACTTTATGGGAACAACATTTTTATCCCTTATCTCTTATCGCACATACTGTAAAGGTCAAGAGTGAATGAGAAGAAATACAAGATGTGCCAGTCTAGGGGTGCACTGACAGTACAGCAGCTGAAAAAATATTTTTATATCTCTCTCTATATATATAGAGAGATAAAGATATAGAAAAAGGGGATACACAAGTGTAAACAAGCACATAAAACGAACATTTGCTACAATTTTGACTTTTTGCATTTAATTTTGAAAATTGCACTGGAATATAACAGAATACATTTATAAACGATAAATGCTAAACCTTAAACCCGCATAGTTTATGTATGGTTATTTTCCAAGTTAGAAATACATGCACCAGACACTTAATTACTCACACCTTGCTAATATTAGATTGAACACCTTTTGCATTCAGAACTGCCTAATTCTTCGTGGCATAGACTCAACAAGGTGCTGGAGATTTATTCCATACTGACATTATAGCATCACACAGTTCCTGCAGATTTGTCAGCTGCCCGTCCATGATGGAAATCTCCAGTCGTCCCAGACAAACTCTTTGTTCCACATTAGTTTGTTGGGATCTGGTCACCCTAACTAAGCAGAATGTGTCATTATTTGCAGTTACTTACTTGAGCAATGCACATAAAACCAGCATGTGATTATAAAGCTGGGGTTGGAAAAATAAACAAAAAAACATCTATAGGATCCAGACTGTTATAATACTTGTTATTTTGAAACAAATAGCCACTGAGATTAAAATCCAATATTCTGTTGCACACCCATTAATATGTTCTCTCAACCATTGTTAAGCTTAATAAACCATCAGTGAACCATAATGTTCTTTTACAGATGGGGTGCCCCATGTGTGTTTGTGCTGTTTTTGGAATTGAAATGTATAAGCTCTGCGCTTTGATCAAATTTACGCCATCATGATTTACAGTTGTGTCTGCAAATGTCCTCAACTGTCACACCGCTGTGTCTGTGCGCGTTTGAACTTGGCATGACCTAAATGTTTCATTGCTTCCTCTGCGTCCTGTGTGGTGCCTCAGCAGTGGCACAATCGCCATCGCTTGATTGCAGTTTTGTCTCTCCTGCAGCTCTACACATGCTGAGATGGTTCCTTGTCCAAAGGCAGTTCCTTCGTCGCTCCCAAAATCTGCTTGCATTGTCTATATTTGGAATAAACAGCCTGCAGCTAAAATAAGTTTGGGCTGCTGTACAGAGTGTGGAGATAGTGGATAAGTCTATTGCAGCAGTTATTATTTATTAGTGACAGCTTTCTATGGCCATTTTAGTTCAAATGCTTATGCAGCAATTCATCCAAAATAAAAATCCATTTTAATTGATAGCCGGAGCTTTTACCCAAACCGACTACTCAATCTGTAAGGTCAAGAACTGAGTGAGTAAAGCTATTTTGTACTTCAAATGTGATTAGATTGCCTATGTATCAAGGGAGTTTCATGTGATTGAATAAGCGACAAAGCAAAGCCATTCCTTCTCTCAAACATTTGACTACATCTATATAAGGGAGAAAGTGTACTTGTTAGCTTCTTACCATTTCTATTGCATCAAGTGTCAGAGTTCTTAAAAAAGTGCTGGATAGGCCTTTGCAGAAGGAATAGCTCATCCATGAGTGTGTGCAAAATTGGTTAAAGATAGTCTGCAAAGTGCTGACCACTTAAAGTTGCATGAACTGTTCATTAGTGTTCATGCTTGCTGATTTTCACTTTTGCCATGTATTTGCATTCACCAGATCAAATTTATCTAACTCGCTAAATGCAGCACATAGCAAGTGTTCTTTTGCTTTCTGGAGTTTGTGTTTTTGAATGAAGCAGTTCCTGAAGCCTTTAATTGCACACTTGTTGCTCCCCTCACCCATGAGGTAGATAACACCATCTGTTCCATATCCGCACAAGACCAATCATAATTTCAGAAAGAGAAAAATATATTCGGTTCCCTGGCAAAAATTTCAAAGCAGTGAATCTTATTATGGAATATGAAACATACTTTTAAAAATGTCTTTAAACTATTTGAAATTATAGCGTTATTTGAGAAAAGCTAAACAGTCAAATAAATGCACTGATGTACACGTCAATGTCTTAGGGTACTTTGGGCATGTAACCACAGCAGACAGATGTCTCTATCTGGGTTTCAAAGGTGCTGGAGACAGATGCTTCCCAAGCATTTCAAAGGAGACATTTTCCTAGATTTTGGCCTTGATCATTTTCAGGATATGATTAGAGTCCAACACATGGCAACTGGGGAGAAAACAAAGTAAGGAAAATACGTTTAACACTAGAACACTAACATCGGGTGATTTTTACCTACGATAGTGTTGCAAAACTCACGTTAGTCTTCCAGGGTTAAGCAGACTTCAAAATATGGTGAGTCCGAACTTTACAAGTACGAGTATGTGTTGCTTTCCTTAATTTTATATCATTGCAAAGTGAAGATCTTTGGAGCTTTTTAATATTTTTCCGGCAGTTTGAGAAGGTCACTCTGGGCTCTGGGAATTTTTTTTTTCAACTTTAAAACAGTTAAACCTTTAAAAGAAAGCTATAGTTGCAGCTTTTCCTTTAATGCCTCCTATAAAGTGCTTGATATGTTGTTTTGTGCATGTATGTGAAGGGTCTTTGACAGTGTAAGGACCATGGAGAATAGCAGCGCGTAGTGACTTGAGGCCGGGGCCTGTCATGTGTCGCAGGTTCACTCTGTGTCTGCCCACAGAGGGAAGCGAGTTGTCTGCAGGCGCTTTCGGGGCTTTTTAGAGTAGCTTTGGCAGAGTGAACCTCAAGGCTCTGCTGTGCACTGGGCTTGTTATGGAGCTGTCACTGTTAGGGTGGCAGCCCACAATGCAGTGGTCGCTTTGCTCAATGTAGGACAAGAAAGGCACAGCTGACTGTTATGCGAAGATAGCTTAAGAAACCAAACATATCGCTTGTCTTTGTTTCCTACAAGTTCAGCACTTTGAAAACACCAGTGAGGGTTGCATAGAGGGTTGAGGATTTCCTGGTTAAAAAGTTAAATTCCTGATGGGCCTTTTTAAAGCCCTCCAGTCCTTTAAGAGACACGCTTTTTAATCAACACATAAATAAGATATAGTCACATGTAGCAACCACCATAACTCAGGGGCTTCTAAATGAAAAGAGCATAGGAAGACTCTTTTATCTTTGCACTCTGCTTAAGATTATTCATGAGCGAGTTCTTAGTATGGCGTTAATATGAGATATTAATTTTAAAAAGGGGGGGGGGTAAATTACACAATTCTTTTTCGGCTGTATTCAGATATTCATGTGACCATAATATTGGATCACCAAAACCTTGACTGTCATACTGGGGGGTCTTATATTTAAATAATTTAGTTTCTTTGCATATCTGTTGACATTTTAATTGTGGAAGTAAACTTTAGACTTTATGTTTTGATGTTTGGCTTCTCCCTGGCAAAAGCATCAGTGAGTCTGGTCAGCGTATATTTCTGCGACAGTCGCTGTATAGTTTGTCTCTGTGTTGGGTAATTGTAAACTACAGACACAAAGCCTATTTGTTGTGCCCATCTGAGCTGTCTTGTAGGCCACTTCCCTTGACAAGTGTGGCTTGAGGAGCCATAAAGCAGCACTACCGTCATCCTTCAGCCCTGTCCTCTATTACATATGAACTTGTGGTTAAACTGACAGGCTTATTTACACCGGGACACATGTAGCCTAGATAACACCATCGCTCCACTGCCAAACACTGCAGGTTCACAAACATATCTTATTGACATATTCCTAAAAGGCAACAAAGAGATTGGGGGGAAGAGAGAATCCCAATTTCAGTTCACCAGTCATTTAGTTTAGATACACTTCCTTCATGGGTAAGTGCATTAGATCTTTTACGCTCTTGCTGCTCAATTACCTGAGCACCCATAAAAAGCCTCAGCTTCAGTCTTCAGATTGAGATATCGTTGAACTGCTTGTAGAAATCAGAGGATGATTTAAGATGAGCCCGTCCCTTGTGAGAGAGACTCGGTAAAGGGATTCTCTGTGTCACCAGATATTGCAAGCTGCAGCTGCTCATTTAACTTGGGACCATTACTTTTTGGTTCCGACTCGCTTCTTTCGGCTCCTCCTTCATATGCCTCCACGGCCCTCTGGAAGTAAATAAACACAAATGAGCTAAGAACGTACAGGAAACACTTGCGCCATATTTGTGAAAAGAGTTCATGCAGCATTATTTCACAGCTGTGCAGTCCATGAAGTTTCTAATGCCTCTTATATTCTTCCTCATAACAACTCTTCATGGTTGGATTAAGTTTATATCACAGGGAGGTCCCCTGTGAACTATGTTGCATAATGTGTTCGTTGATCACAGTATCTGCATTCCCTATGGTGTTGTCTGTATTTTCAGCTGTGATATTTGCTTCACCAATAGGGAAAGTTTGGTAAAATAAAAAAATCTAGAGCCCTTTTATTAATTTGTAGCAGTTAAACACTACTTTTACCAACACTTTCCAGGTATTCCAGGTATCAGGTAAAGGTAGTTTTGTAAAGACTCTTTGGAAGTTTGAGGAAGTGAGCTTGCATCCTCAGTACTTAGTTTTCATCCAAATCCTCAAATAATGGGAATTTTTGATCTCTGTCTATATTTATGATAACGTCATACACACAAACATCAGAAATACAAGATTAAAAATAAATAAACAGCCATGCTGGTACATGTTAGAATAGCACTACCAAGTTATATTGATAGAGTTTAGTGTGTTTTCCCTCTGGTCTATAGTGCTATTTAAGCTAGGTTGTTTTAGTGTGACTTACCTAGTTATGGAGATATGTGCAGTAGAGATATCTGGCTTTTCATGAATAACAGGGAACTTAATTGTACCTGCCTTTCCTTTCCACAAAACATGACCCGATTATTCAGAAAAATTCCACAAACCTTGACACGAGCAGTTTCATGTACAGTAGGAACTATTTCATTTCTACAGAACTATAGAAGAAAGTTTGCAATAATACCAATAATTAGAGACTCATGGTAGTGTGACTGGATTTCAAACAATGATAGTATCCCCCTTATGGAAGCTAGCTTCATGCTTCTTTAGAATTGCACATGTAGTTTGGTAAAAGAAAAGAATATTTCTCGCTCACAACAAGGTTTGTGTGTGTGTGTTTTAAGTAAGTGTGTCATGATTTCTGGAAAGAGAACGTGCATCCATGATTCTGTTTTTTCAGATGTTCGTGTCTGAACAATACTGTTGAGTAAGGTTAGTAAAGTGTCCCTTTAAACCACCTTCTGGCAAAACAAGAACTGAAAGGTTACATTAAAATAAGAACCAAAAAGTTCAAAATCAGATTCAAAATGGATTTAGTCTCCTTTTTCACAGAATGGGCAAATGAACGCAGATCTTTTCTTCCATCTGCTGAAGCAGCATTTGTTTTTCTTAATGGGTCACTGTAATTGGCAGTGGTCAGGGAGCGTGCGCTGCTCTGTGGTGTGTGGTTTAGTTACTGATGTCTTGAGAGTGATGTAGCCACTGGCAGCTGTGGGCTCAAGGATACTGCTTCTGCTGACGCGGGCCTCTGTTCATCTCCTCTCCACCCCACACAGTTCTGCTCCACAGGGACAATGCTACTGGGACAAATGGTCACCTGGGATTTGAGCACTTAATGAAGCACACCTTTTTTTTGCTGCTCTTCTCCTCAGTCAACCTCTTTTCCTAAGGCCAATGATCCCTGCATCTCACATCTGGTCTGGCAGCAAGGCTGATCTGTTGAGGGAATTTAGGGAATGAGAGACTTGCCTTTTGCAAACTGTGTCTCACATGACCAGAGCCACAAAGCCTACATGCATGGAAACTCATGCCTTTTTATTTGCCCTCATGACAGTATAGCCATTAGCTGCCTGGTGGCGGTTTTCACTTATCAAGTGTTATGAGATATCCTTCAGAACTCATGGCCAGTTTTCAAATTTCTCTGCATTACTGAGATAGGGTTTGTGAGGAGAGTGCAGCTCTCCTAATGACTTCCTTCCATCTAACTTTTCTCCCTCCTGTCGCCTTGGATCCATTCATATTTTGCACTTATGCAACCGGCACTCATGTTGAATTGGGAAGTCGTGCAGTCAGACGAGCGGTTGTTACTCCGATGCGTGGAGAGCATTTAAGCGTTTGTCTCTTTGCAGTGCTTTAGTGGATGATTGACTCTGGTCTTAAGACGGTGGCCTGGCACAAGCATTTATGTTCTTAACTTGCACAAGTCATGGATTATGACTTTCTGTTTCTTTTTATTTATCTCCTTAAATCTAGTAAGTGCATGCAAATGCTTCAGAGAAGCAGAGGCATTTTTATTGCTATGAGCTGCTTATGGCAATGATTATGCTAATGACTGTAATGCTCAATGACTCTTGAGGTTTTTTTTTTTCCTCCATATACTTCACGACTTTCTTCACTTTTTCTAATTGTAAAACCCACTCTCTTACTGTCCCCACTTTTCACGCAGAAACCACTCAAATTAGCCACGCCTGTTCGATAAGAGTACAACCACTGCTGGACTCACCGCAGGGCCAAGGCATAAATCATTCCCCTGAGTAGGAGCCGTCGCAGGCCTGGACACACATCCACCACCCGAGATTTACGCTGCACATCGAAGCATAGCTTCGCAATCTTGATCCTCTCCACCAGGTCATCTTCAAATTGGTTATTGATCTTCCAATCACAAAATGAATCATACGTTGCCAGCACTGTTTAGGTGCTACGTTTACAGTAGCTTGGCTTGGATAATGTGCAGCCAGGGATGGATTATAGTTTAGAAACCATGAGAAAACAAGTACCTGGGCTGAACAGAGTAAATAGGAAAATAAATTAGAGGCAGTCTGCTTTGAGATGAATGGATGTCATGCTGTCATCCAACAGAGCCTCATTATAACATTATCACAACAGCTGAAGAAACTGTTGACAGTTGCTCAAGTGAAGAGCTTGAAGTTAGCCATTTTACTGCAGTGAAATTCAAGTGTGTGTTAAAGGCTGGAATCATTTCAATATTTCATACAATAATAATTGCAGTTATTATACTGCAATCTGTCAGAAAATATGAACAGTTTGTGCTTTATGATGGAAACAAATCCTTTGCATAGCTCTTAATGTAAATGTTCTCTCTCTAAAAAGTGGCTTAATCTGAGCTGAAATGCACCAAATTTGGATTTTACTGTGAGCGATTCTCTCAAAGCAGAATTGGTGCTTTTAACTACATCTAAATTAAATGGGACCAATACTGTGGAAGTAGTTCATTTCAGCTCTTGGCATATACTCCACTGTGACACATTATTTAATGGGACCTCACTTCTCACCCAATTAGGCTTCAAGAACATGTCTAAATGTAGCTCCTGCCCTGGGAGCAGCTTCCCCATAAATGCCAGAATGGCCATTATCAGTATACCTTTGTGAGTGAAAACAGATAGCTGAAATATGAGCCCAGCCTTAATTGAAAGATTGTAAGAATGGTAATGTCTTTGAATTCTTTCATAAATGTCAGTGCCTGAGACACAAAACAATGGGACAATTCTTTCCTGTCCCAGTTTGGAGGGAAAAATGTCAAGCTCGTTTCATTTCAGTTTCACTGCATAAGGACTCAGGTTTCTGAATTACCTGATAATGATATTAACAGTGAGATGACAGGTTCAGAGTAACTAATTAGCTACTGAATAGTGTCATATAATCTTGTAGTGATTTTTTTTATAAATGTTGTATAAATGTATAAATGTCCCTCATGTTGCATATGTCCAATTACAGATACTCATTATGAGCACAGTACACTGAGATTAGTGATTACAACAGTTGCATAATTTGTGATGCTCAAATGAACGCTGTCTTCTGCACTGTTAAAGAAGTGTTGCTTGAAGAAGTTTTCATACACAGGTCTCAGTCTTCTGAACTCTGCTCCTGCTTTGCTTTCGTGTTTCTCAGTTGAAGAGAGCTTCCGTGGCTTTTCATTTCTCTTGTACTCTGCCAAGCACATGAGCAGGAAGGAGGGTATGTGAATGGACAGCTCTGCTCCCCTCTGCTCCCCTCTCTAGTCGATAGCAGCTAGTAGGTAAGGTCCTGACTCTGTCTGCAGTGTGGCAGAGGCTTATTAGTGGTAATGTTCTCCCATCATCCATCTCCAGGTGGGCTTCCGCCATTGATCTCACCGCCAAGTCTTGTCACAGGCTGCTCCTCACGAAGTGAAAGCACTGGTTTCCATCAGCACTGACTTTCCACAACCAATTCCAGTGTTCAGTCAATAGACTCCGTCCGGCTCGACAGCCACACCTTTGAGGTGTTTTTTTCCCCCCATTGTGGAGCTAAATTCAGCCCGAACAAACAGAATGAAGCTCAAAGGTTTATGAAAGCAACCATATAGGCATAATCTTGTGTAGTGATTGAGTTAGGAAGGGTTCATGCTGATTATTTTACTGCAGAGAAATGGGGGGAACAAAACATCACAAAACAAAACAAAAAACTCTTGTTCATTTGAACCAAGTTGGCACATTACTTACTGGCTTGTGGTTACCAGCAATGGGAGCTCTTTACATGTCAGTCTTCATCTGACTGGCCAAAGCAGCTGGCCAAAGCCATTCTGCAAATCCCTCGGCATGAACAGTACTTTTGTAGAATTATTGTAATTATGCTCAAGTGCTTTGAAATCATTGACATTGGTAGTTTTTTTTTTAAATTCAGAGTATCCCCTATTACTGTATATTCATAGGAACAGATGATGGGGCCGCAGCCCTGCCTATATCGCTCGTGGGTGCCACTTAGAATAAAAGCCCCTCAGTGGTTAGGCACAGTTTGCACTGTAGATGATCCACATCCCAAACTGCAGGAGGTGCTGCTTGGTGGTCATGGCTTTTTAGTTCCTCTCAGGAACAGTGCTTGAAATGCCAGTCCAATGGAAACTACAGATACTGGCTGTCATAAAAAAATAAATAAAAATCAACAAACGTGCTTCCGATAGACACTTTGCTTCACTAGATACAGACACAGATTTTGTATCTGTGTCTGTATGGGGCATGATGCAAATACTGCATTTTTTTTTTAACAGTACCCTGTTACAGTGTATTTGCTTGAGTAAGTTAAAGGCAACGTCACAAAAATCACATACCTAAGCTGGAGACTTTTGAGACACAAGAGTGTATTTGTCTTTTTGTGTGCTTTGGTTCAATTAACCAGTTTTTAATATTTTGATGAAATCCATGGAATATGGAGATGATGATTTGCATTACCATGGAACTGCACAGCTGTAAGTGTGCTACCACTGACACATTGAACTGTTTTATTCAGGAGTCCACATTTTTTTCTGCCTAATTTTTATTCGAGATTTAATTGGACCAGTTCACGGAAGCTTTACTAAATGGACACTTGGTCGACCTGGTTCAGTGGTTTAACCAATGGAGAATTAAATTTGTGTCTCCCTAAAGACCTCCTCCACGCTAGTGAAATGAGGCCATCTGTGGAGAGTGTGTAACTGAAGTGGCCACGCTGCAAAAAGACAGTCCCATGCAAATGAGTCCAGTAACATTTGTAATGGAGACTAATCATCATTGTTAGGGTTTTCTTCGTAGTTATGTTAATTTTGCATTAATATAAATTAAAATTAGCTGATTTGTTTTTGTCTGTGTGATGTTCTATTTCAGATGAGGCTGTTTACTAAACCTGAAAACTATTCACACCATTCCAACAGTAATTTCAATTTATAGTAGCTGTCTGATGTTTTATTGTTGGAGTGTCCAATGCGAGGCATTTTGATTTTTGTTTAAAAAAACATCTTATTACATGTTGAAAGGTGGAAAACTGAGGTTATCAATGAATATGATAGCTGTTAATGGTACAATTATTGGATTTTGGCGGTCTACTCCACTTTGAGACCACACATTTAGAGTTATTAGTGCGGTCACATTGAAAAAAAAAATTGAGAATATGTGAATCAGGTGGGGAAATGTCAGTATTCATTCCCAATTAGAGCAGCATAGCACCATATTAATTGTGCAAAGTAATGTTTAAAGGTACTGTCGGTAATTTTTTTGAGGTATTTAGAAAAAAAGGATATTGTGCTCATAAATATACATTTATGTGTAATTATGTCTTCCAAAAAATTAGATGCATTCTCATGAACATCTCATGAATAATTAATCCATTAAAAATACATAGGAGCAGACACCGGTTTTATAGAAGCCGCCACTTTCCCCCACCATATTTGAAAAGAGGGGCTAGGAAGGACATCTCCTTTCTGAATAATCAGGTTTTTCCTTGGTACTGAAGAGAGTCACCCACTTAGTTTTTCCCAGGACTGAAGAGAGTCCTGTGAAAATCTTTCTTTTTAAGATGACTGCATGCGCTATGAATCGGTACAAACCAAGTAAACACACACAGGATGACACAAAAATTTCATTTTCACTACAACGTCTTCAATTTTTTCATGACACCTACACCACCCAGGTGAGGATAATTAGTGAGATGCAACAGCAAATTTCTAAGAAAAAAAAACGGACGTAGACAGTAATTTTAAGTTATTTTTATTTATGGAATAGAGGATCCATTTTTAGTACATGACAATTTTATTACAGCTTAAATATATGATTTCTTCCATGAACAAAATATTGCTACAGGCTTTGAAAAATAAATTAGCATTTTGTTGTCATTTTCAAAATGAAGAAGACGGGACTTTTCACTTCACTTGACATCAAATGACTTAATAAAACACTATGTCCGACCTGCCAGAGATGTGTTACACATTAATTACGTTCATAAAAATGTTGCCATGGATGAGTGTAACATTAATTAACCAGGCTGCATTAATACGTGTGCTCCAAATATATTCTTTTACATGTATCACCCAGATTACACAGCAAACACCGAGAGGAAACACATCAAATTAACATCAAAGCTCGACTCGACTGAAATGATAGAAAACAGTTTGCATGACTTTAGTTTTAAGGCATTTTTTAGTCACTTTAACAGTGTTTTACTATATCATAAGATTTGCACACAGACGTATAAAAATACAACTATTATTCTAAGAATAAACATGCATACTGTGTGTCACCTAATACGTTTCCTTGACGTGGATTGTGAAATTGCCTCATTCACTTTGGTCACACAAGACAATATCCTCACATTTGTACTGCAAAGTAACCGCTGATCTGCTTTGCTGTAACACAAGCTACCACAGATTGACCCAAAATAAATGTGTGTGTGTGTGTGTGTGTGTGTGTGTGTGTGTGTGTGTGTGTGTGTGTGTTGACAAATCTACATGCCAGTTTGAAAGAACATTTATGAGCAAAACAGCATGCATGATGTAGATCGAAAGAATCAACTGAAATCTTACTCTCTTGTGTCTGAATATCAAAAATAGCTACTGCAGTTAATTCAGTGTTACACAAGCTCCATGCATTTAATGAGCTTTTTTTTTTGGCAAACTGCACATATACCCTTGATTTTGTGTGTTATTGCACAGAGAACCTACAGTATAACTAACAGTACATCAACACCCTTCTTCTACCTCTAAGTGCAAATACGAAGCACTTACATACACGAACACAGTGGTATGCCTCAGTCAGCAGTAGACTGTATCTCGCTTATAACACAGCGCTATTCATTACACATTGCACATATAAACTGTTGCTATAATATACAATACATGTATACATTACAACTAGACAACTTTGAATGTGCCACTGAAACCATATCACTTAACTCACAACCACTTTTCTATGTTTGAAGTTATTCATACATGTGTTGAAATGAACATCTTAAAGTGCCTCATCACGCAGACTTCATATTTGCACGGCCTCTTTGGCAACCTGATAACATCAGTACAATAAAAAATAAAATACATCCAAGATTAAATATAATTTTAGAACATTCTAAATCTTACATCACACACAGTGAGGTTTGCTGAATCACATTTACAGGATGGCATGATTGTTATAAGTCACTTAAATATGGAATTTTTCCATCATGTACAGTACATTGCTACTCTAAGACATACACTGGGATCATTCAACTGAATCTCACTGACTGAGGAATTGACCCTCAGATCAGTGTTACAAAGTGGACATGGCTTCAGTTTCCTAAAGGCAGCAGACCAGCTAATGCCAGTCTACCAAGTCAAGCGGGGTCAGTGCTGGACCAAAATCATTCTGTTGTCCACACAGATCCAAGACAATTTTTTTTCTTCCAGTTTTCATTTATATATTATTTTATATTAGTTCTATATACAGATACATGTGAACTTTAAGGCTTTGAATTTTGTTATGAAAGGATCACTACTGCACAGACAACAAAGACATATGAAGGCATCTTAGCGACTGAATCTAATGCTAAAGTCTAAGTGCTGAGTGGAGCAGCTGAGTGGGCGTGCTCTCTCAGTATGGCTTACTTCCCTGATTTATGAGGCTGTCCAGCTCCCTGGCTGCCATGAGCTAGTTTGCTAGCTGTAGCGCTGCTTCTATTGCACAAGTCCCTGATTTCCAGCAGGCCCTCGTTCAAGGCTTTGATGAATACGACCGAGCTCGTCTCCGTGTTCTCCCAGAAACTAGACACACAGAAGATGATGTGGTCTGACTGTGGGTTGTAACAGGTGCCGTAACCGTTTGGCACCACCGGGCCGTAGCAGCAGAACATTTCCACAGTGGTAGGAACCTGGAGATAAAACCATATAGCCTGGCCAATTTACCTTTCTTCAGATTAATCAGCGTGTATGGGGTTTAAGTGTTGTGAGGGAAGTTAAAGTTAAATCTAAAGATGGCCTAACTGAATGGACTCACTGTCAGGGGTCATGATATTCTGGTGAAGTCCAGTCAAAAAGACTCAGTGGTTGTAACAGTGACCACTAAACCCTTAAGCTGAATCCCAGTTAGCACCATAAATAACTTCTTCTTTTGGCTCCTCCCTTTAGGGGTTACCACAACAGATCATCTGCCTCCAGCTCACCATACATCATATAGATCTCATTACCATCGTAGCAGGTTCCTTTCACTCTTGCTGCTATCCCCCTGACACTCATCGCTACCTGCTCCACCCTGCCTGCACTCACTTCTTCATCTTTCTTGGCTGTAGCTCAGGAGGTAGAGCAGGTCACCTAATGATCGGAAGGTCGGCGGTTTGATTCCTGGCTGCTCTGGGCCACATGCCAAAGTATCCTTGGGCAAGATACTGAACACCAAGTTGCTCTCCGACGCAAGCGTTGGAGTATGAATGCGTGGGAATGTTAGATAACAAAAGCACTTAGCTTAGATACACATGGAAGTGCTTGTATAAATGTGTGTGATTGGGTAAATGTACCGTAGTGTTTAAACTCATCCACCTTCACTACCTCAACTCTGTATCTTTACTGTTTCACCTGCCTTCCTCTCATTCGCACACATGTACTCTGTCTTGCTTCTATTGACTTTCATTCCTCTTCTCTCCACTGCATACCTCCACCTCTAGGCTCTCTCCTACCTGCTCCCTACTCTCACTACAGATCATGTCATATGCAAACATTACAGTCCACCCAGAATCCTGCCTGACCTGATCTGTCAGCCTGTCCGTCACTACTGCAAACAAGAGCTGATCCCTGATGAAATCCCACATCCCATCTCAAAAAAATCTGTCACTCATACCACACACCTCACCTCTGTCCTCATACCAACCTGCACCAATCTCAGATACTTCTCTGCTACTCCTGACTTCCTCATGCAGTACCACATTTCCTCTCTTGGCACCCTATCGTGATTTCTCTGGATCCCCAAAGACACAGCGCAACAACTTCTGACCTTCTCTGTACTTTTCCATCAACACACTCAAAGCAAACATCACATCCGTAGTGCTCGTTCTCTGCATGAAGCCACATTACTTCTCACTGATCATAAACAAGATTCAGAAACGCTTTCTCAGCAACTCCTTCGTGGTATGGCACATCAACTTAATCCCTCCATAGTTACTACAGCTCTGCACGTCACCCTTGGTCTTGAACATTCTTCTTCATTCCTCAGGCATCTTCTCACTCTCCAAGGTTGAGTTAATTAAAAAAATCTGGTGAAAATATATATTATAAATTATATACATGTTTTAATAGAATATAATTATGTGGTACCTGACTGGTAGAGAGGATGAAGTGGTTACTGGCCAGAAATGTCTCATCACAAAAGATTTCTGGCTTTTCCATTTTGAGCTCCTTCGAAATCTTCAGAAGTCCAAGGAGGTGATTGTCTATTGCCATTCCCGTAATCGCCTGAAAAACATATTTTTGCTCAGTGGTAATGGATAGCTTTCAATTACAACCTCTGTATGAGGACAGACATGGTTTAAATGTTTTATGAACACTATTCTACCTCTATTCACTTGAAACTGACTTCCACATTCCAGAAATGTGGCTCATGTTCACTGAAATGCAGTTGAACCACAACCATAAGCTCATTAAAGCTGATCTCAGCTGCAGCCTCTGGTGAAGGATGGTCTTACAGTCATTTTTGAGGCAAAATCATTTTGGAAATAAAGCTTGCTCCTGTTTTCTTGCTAAGAATTAGATGAAAAAATGTTGATTTTTCATTTTTGCATTAAAGATGAAGAATGTTTGGCTCAGATTAGCATTAAACTAGAAGCAGGGAAAATTTACCCTCATCTATTAAAGCTAGTCAAATAGCATGCTGCGTTGCTTTTGAGGAACATTTGCAGACTATTTCTTGTCTGGGCATATTCAATTCTTTGTGGACTTGGTGTCAAGATGAAGAGAGCTTCAAAGTTTTTGTTTGTTTTTTTGTTTGTTTGTTTTTTTAATTAAAGAAATGGTCTGGTCCTCAGCTCTGCTTATAGATACATTTGCTGGTGGCAGGTTTTGACATGGAGAAAATTATTTTGAAATAAAAAGGAAGAAATCTCAGGTTTTTCTAAATCAGTTTTGACTCTAATTGTTATAAAGTCATAAAGGAGCAATTCTCACATTTAAGTTTTTGTCTGTGACATTAGTGTATTTTTTTTAATGGTTTGAAATACTTACTGCAATTGTATAATTTGTCTGGGCATTGATTGCATCCCTCAGTCGTTTCATTTTTTCTGAATCCTGTTGGAGAAGTGAAAGTAATTTTAAGAATTCATTGCATTGAACAAGAAGGCAGCAGTACAGTCAGCCATTTTTCACAGATCTGTTAAATCCTCTGGGAGATCATCTGTTTGAACGGGGAGACTGACTTTTCCTTGCCAAGGTGGCCGGTCGCACCTGTTTCATTAAACGGGTGTGATGAGGAGTAATGTGGGAGTTACTAATTTGGAGCGGAAGTGAGAAAAATGACTCACGGACACAGTTCCCCTCTCATCTGCCATAGACTTCACAAAGGCCAGAGCCTCTGCGGTGGCTGAGCGAATGTTATCTACGCGACCTTCTTGGAAACGTCGAATTGATGCGCTCTCGTAAGTGGACACAAGCCTTCCAGTGCATCTAAGTACAGGACAGACATGATTTGAAGCTGCACATTAATGGCAAGACAGTTCAATTACAGGTATGTTTAAGATATCATGTGTTGAATAGACTTTACTTGAAAAATGCAAGCTGCAAGGCAACTTGTATAAAGGCATCTGGACTCATCTTCTGCTTCTTGATAAACTCTTTCCCGTAATCTTTGAATTTGAATACATCCATGTCAAGATTTTTCACCAACCTGAAGAAGGAAACAGTAGGTTTAAATGGCTTTATGTTTCTCGAAAATTATTTGTTAATATAGTTGCATATTTGTGCTGATCTTGCCTCTGTAGTCTCTGTGCAGAAGCCGCTACGAGTCCTTGGATGTGTGGGTTACATTTCCAATGCAACCGTTTTGGAGGGGGAAGCTCTCTGAAGCTGGAAGACTTAACCATCTTGGAAGAACTCTCCATTCTGTTCAGAACAACACGTTTGTTTCAAACACTTTTAGTCTCATCAGCATTCATTTAGCTGCCATATCTTGCCGCAGTGGGCTAACTTACATATATTTCATTATGTATTCAGAGCACTGCACCAGAACAATCCCCTCAAATGGTGAATGCTCACATACCACTCCACATATTCCATCCATTCCTACAACAAACTGAGAAAACTGGGATTAAGTCGTTACCCAAACTTTGTGATCATGGAAAACTGAAGTGTATGGGATATGGTCCTACCTGCATTGACTTGTCATACCAGCGGTTTGCCCCATTCTTTTCATGTCCTCCACCATGTAGCATCAGCAGGGCCCTGTTGGTATCGCTAGGCTCCAGGCCACTGGGCTCATCTAGACATACTACACATATGCAGCTCTCGATCATGGCCAGAGAATCCCTGTTGATCTGATCTGGATAGCCAGAAGAAGGAGAACTGTGCTCTGAATTTGCTTGTCTAAAAATTTTCAGTTGATTAAAATGTTAAAATGATTAAGGAGGAAATTGTGGTGAGACCTTTTATCAGTGCCTCTCTAGCTTGTGCCCATTCTGTCCTCCCATCAGATGTCAAGATACCAAAAGGAGGAAGTCTCTCTTCAGCGTTTTCTGACATTTTCACAATCTTCTCTAGCTGGGATAGGATCTCCACTTCATTGAGCTGCTTGCTGTTTGCGACTACATCCAACACGAAAAACTAGTGATAAAAATAAATTACAGTGATCATATGTCTTCTAACTCTTCTATCATGGACAGTTTCACCAGAATTATTCAACTTTAGAGGGAAATACTTCAGCTAAATCTGCCCTTGCATGTTAATATTGCTTTACAGCTGAGCTTGTAGTTACTGTTTGAACAGCTGAGATAATAAGGACATTAGTAATAATGACTGGGACTAAAAAGGGCCAATTACCTACTTTTCTACCACGATCAGTTAAACATGCGACTCAAGGAAGCTCTCAGACAAAGTGGCCGATTTAATCTGAAGTAATTAAGTTAACTCTGTGGATCTCCATAGGGACAGGCCCTTACAGGCTACAGATTGATAGCTCCCAGAACCATTTCTAGGAGAGAGCTCCTGAATTTTTCCATGTTAATTTGCAGTCCCATTCTTAACCTTCATAAAATCAATACATTAGCCACGGGCTATAAAAGCTGCAGATGTTGGTGGCATGGGTTATATGCAGCTATATACATTTGAATGTGGATCAGTGACTTAGATATGAAATGAAATGGTAATGGGTGCAGGCTGTTTTGTATAGAACATTATGGGAGAGGAAAGGTAAGGTTTTACAGAAAAGATCCCTCACACACACACACACACACACACACACACAAATAAATAAATCAAATTTTGTAACTTCTTCCTTCAGCAGTCAAGAAAAACCTTGAAATGTGGATTTCCCATCTATAACCATAAATGTGTGGATGTAATTCACATAGATATAGTCACCAGTTATTTAATATTTTAAGCATTTTTTTGCTAAATTGATTAAAATAAAATGGTACATAGCAATCTATCCTATTAAATGTCTGAATGTAAAATAATGCAGTTAAAATTCAAAAGACAGTTAGGGGAGTATTTTTGGTGATGTGTGCGACTTCTCTCACTTTGCATGTGCTGTGAAAGTAGAGCTTAACATTGTAGCTCAGGATGGGAGATATGATACATTTTTCATCATTAAACGGTTTATGCTATGACAGTTCCTGTTTAGTACTTCCTGGTCTTTCTGTCCCAATTTGATACAATGGCCGGTTTAAATATTCAAATAGACACTGTAGCAGCCATAGATAGTCCCGCTTTTAATGCAGGTTTTGCATTTTCAGACAGACGTGACTTTCCCGTCCCAGCAGAATTAAAATTAGAGGTAAAATAAGTCAAATGATAATAAAACTGATGGGTCTAATTTTGTTCTACTTGCCCTTCATGCAAAAGACGATTCACAGTAGGTGCAGCAGTAGATATATATATTGTTACATCTGTTATATTATTTTTAATCATGACTTAATGTCACATTATTTTTGTTAGCTTTTTCCCCCTCTGTGTTAAACTTAAAATTATTGGGGGGATGAAGAGAAGGGAGTTGATTGCCTATTTATTTACTGACAGCACAGAGAATAATGCATTTTGAATCCTGGTTACTTTGAAATCTGACTTGACCATCTCTGCTACATGGAAACTGACTTGTTTCCTGTTCTTTTGAGTAAAGTTTATCTGCACAAGAAGCTAGCCTTCACAATCTGTCAATAAAAGTAATCTTCAGACATTCCCATATTCACTTGTTTTCTCTCAAATGGAAAGAGAACAGTCTTTAATCATAACTGTTTTTCAGGATGAAAAGTCTCCTCAAAGGCCAGTGTGCTGACCTGGTTTTTACACGCCACAATCATGTGCGCCGGTGCTGAGGAGGCTGCCTTCGTCTGGACTTTCAGCATGTCTGTCTTTAACCCAGGGTAGCGGTAGGAAGTGAAGAGGCGATAGTACTGCTCCATGCACATAGGAGTGCCAGCTAGCTGGCCTCGAGCAACATCCACTGGCAGTGATCGCCTGAGACATTTTTGCACACATCAAATCACCTATGAGAACTCTCATGACTTACTATTATATATTTTTGGTTTTCATCTTCAATCCACATAGGTTGCAAATTGTACTTACACATCAATGAGAGCCTTGTACTCCACAACGCCACTGATGAGACGGGCAGCAAATCTTAAAAGAGCAAGAAGAAAGATGAAATTTGAAAGTAGTATTGCTGTAAAACACCAAAGATACACAGCAGACTGTCTGGTGATTGTAATTACATATACTCCCATCTCTCAAAGGACTAACAGTAATCACATTATGGTAAATTACTGGGATACAGTGTGAGAGTTGTGCGTGTTCATCTGCGAGAGAGAGCGAGCCAGTTTGTATGTGTGAGTGGGCAGTGTGGACAAATAGGGAAAACACAGCAGCTTGTCAGGTCTTATGTTGTATATCATTTGTCTTGGTGTTATTACGTTCAAAGCCAGATCAATACAAAGGAGGCAGCTTCAGTGCACCACACCCCTAAATGAAGCCTGACTAAGAGTCTCCGTGGAGAGCTTGGCCCTGTCACTCCCAATCTAATAAGTGGCCGTGTCAGTAGATTACCAGCTGCTTGGGGTGCTCTGGAAATATTCACTTAGTGGCTGTGCGAGCTGACAAAAGCTAATGTTGAGCTACGGGGCTGGATGGGCCGGTGTAATGTCTGATGGACCACAGCTCATTTAATAACGGGGAATAGATTCTTTCCATGACTGTAACTGAGATAATAATCTGAGTCTGCGTCTGTTTAGAAGAACATAAAATCTGTCAGCAGCTAAAGAGCTGATTATGTGTATATTTTATATTGTTAGTCTAGTTTTGTGTGCAGCATTCAGCATGCGACCTTTACCACTTTGTGAATGCTTTGTCTAATATATGACTGAGAGCGCACAACAACTTTAGCAAGTGAGGACCTGTGATACTCAATGATGTGACATATGAACTGTATTACTTTGTTGTATTTCTCTTACGTTTACTTGTAATTTGACAAAGAATATCAATTTTAAGGGTAGGTGCCCAGCAAATAACAGTAATAATGTAAAAATAATATTGCTAGGAGAGATTTTAATCCATCCATTCATTTTATAAAATTCAGGGTTGCAGGGAGGCTGATCCTATCCCAACTGCCGAGAGGCGGGGTACAGGTTGCCAGGCTGTTGCAGGGCTTAGGCAGAGACACAGAAAACCATTCACACTCACATTCACACCTATTGACAATTCATAACCACCAATTAACGTAACCTCACTAACTGCATGTCTTTGGACTGTGGAAGGAAGCCAGAGTATCCAGAGAAAACCCTCACAGACATGGGGAGAACATGTAAACTCCACACAGAAAGACCGTAGCCAGATGGTAAATTTAAAGCAAATATTTTAAAGGTTCCAGCTTACATTTACTTGATCTTATGTCAAAATAAACATGATTTATTTGTGGTTTGTTGGACAAAACTAGAATCTTGAAGTTGTCAGTCTGGATTCTGGAAAACCTGTGAAAGATTTACAAACATTTTATAGACCCCGCGCCCCCCAAACATTCTGTTATTTGAGACAATGACTGAACAGAGAAATTCATTGGCAATTAAAAAAAAATACTGTATTCATTTTGTTTGGGTTTGTTGATGCTTTATTGAGATTTCTACAAGATAAATATGCTTCTTTCACTTTCTTCACTTGACACACCTACAAAGAAAACGTCAAGACAATCAAACTAAAACCAAAGTTTACGTGGCCCAAATATTGTTTGATAAGGGATTTTATTGTGGAAATGTCTCCATCTTCTATTTTGATTTTGACCTTTCTGTCTAAAAGAACTTTGGTTTTACAGCCTTCAAGGAAGGCCAGATAAAGTTTAAAAAGTCAGCACAGCAGAACATAAAGTCCAGAACGTACCTGAGCGCATCTTTATGATCTTTGAAGATCTGCTTGGGAAACACCATGGCAGGACTGGAGTTGACCGGTAGGGCCAACCTGTTGTTAAGGTACATGTCCTCCAGCCAGTAGTCGTAGACCTAAATGTGAACACAGGGACAGTTTTTGAGAAATGTTGCTTTGCTAAATGTGTTTGGACTCAAGTTATTACTTTTAGAGTTGAGACCTGTGCAATGAAGTAAAAAGCCATTACAGTGTGTCACTGCCAGATGAAAAGGAGTGGGAGACTGCTGTGTGAGAGTGGGAGTGTGATAGATTTCACTGAGTTGGATGGCTAGTGGACTGACCGATCACCCAGATGCAGGAAGGAAGATTGAAGCAACAAAGCACAAGCAAAGGCAGTGATAAATCTTTATCACTGAGTGTTCATAAATAAGAAGATAATATGGGGCAATTTTCATTTTCAGACAGTAGTAGTATACAAATACTGTATAAGAAAATGTAAATGTATGTATATGTATACAAAATCTAGCAAACAGTGCAAAGAAACAGCCAGATATTCATAAAGACAAATTAATGCAGAAGCTCTTTATTTATAGGAGGAGGATGGGCTATTTTTCTGTTTTTCCTGTTCATGCATCTACAACAAGGAATGGCTTTTCATCTGTTAGGTCTGTGTGTTTACCCAGTTAGTCATCTTGTCCCTCCTCTCTAAGAGCTTCTTCTGGAGAACCTCTCCGACACCTCCAGCCGCCCCAAACGTCTCCACAATGGCCTTTGTTTTCTTAAACTGCTCCTCTTTCACCAGGTGCTGCACGCACTTCAAGTACATGTCAAGGGTTTGTCTCAGCGGGGGCACGGGAACCTTTTGCAGCACCTGATATCACAAAAGCATCACACTGGTACAAATGCAAGGAGTAATGAAAGAACAACAGTTGTCAAAATTTGAATGGGATTCAGTGTTCATTAGTTAAAGCAATAATTCCCTCCCATGTTTCCTTTATGCGTTTATTATTAGAGACCAAGTTAATAATGCATTTTGACTGCTTCAAGGTCAATTTGAGAAAAAAGTCCACAGTCGCTTGTGTACTGCAAATTTCCCATGGGGTAAATGCAAATACATATTATCTGTCTGATGTTTGGTCATTTTCATACTGAATACTGTCAGAAAGCCAAGATTATAATATGGAAATGTGCAGTGCAATTGCATACACCATCACATTGTAGTCACAAGTTCTTGGGAATCTTTAGACGTTTTTAGGAGAGTTTAAAAAATCAGCATTTACAAAAAAAAAGAAAAAAAAGAAGAAGAGGAAGAAATAAGCCCTAATTCAACTAAGCACCATTCCGTGATTTCTGTTATATCATAGATCATAAATTTTCATGAATTTTTACCAAATTACTGCACAAAAATGAGTTATGCTGTCGTGTCTTAAACGTACAGTACTTTCGATGTTCGCCCCTAGCGGTCACTTGGGCAAATGAAGCCGGTGCTGTCCGTGGTGCTGAAAACCCCTGCCTTTACTTTGCCAACTTCAGCACCACGGACAGAACTCGGTCTGAAAAAGTAAGGCTTGAGTAAAGAAGACGAGAACGAAAGAGTGCTGTGTTTTCATACTTGGCTGCCTCGGTCTCTCGCCGTCTCTCTCTCCACGACTGGCATGTTTGCAGTCCAGTTGAAAATAACTTGGAAGCTCCCCCCACCCCAAAGTGGGTCTGCCTTCAGCCTTCCCTGCACGAAATATGTTCAGACATTTCAAGGAGAGAAACAAAGCAAATAAAATTAGGCCTGTTGAGAAATGTAAAAATGTAATGGTGCCGTCTAAAGGTGAGCCAGCAATCTTCCATTCTTTATCAAATTGCAGCCAAACGTAATTTGCTGCTTGTCCTTGAATTCCAGCGGCGCCTGACTCACTGCAGACTGACAGACATTTTAAAAGTTCGTTTCTTTACAACATAAAAACAACTAAACAAAGTTAAAAAAATGCTTCAAAATGAATTTCAAAAGTGCTAATACCTTTAAAAAGTGCAGATGATTTTTTGAAACATTAGACGCAGGTCAGTTTAGTGGAAAACAAGTGGACAGATGAACTAAAACTTTGTTTGAGCAGAGTTATAAAGTAGAAAAATCTCCCCCGCTGTGCACCAAAAAAACCTCCAACAACAACAACAAAAAACATGCTGTGGCAGTGGATGATATCTTTTGAAATGAGCATAAAGTCTCCCTTTATTATAGTTCGAGAAAGAGGGGGGGGGACCTTACCCGATCAGTGCAGCACTCAAAAGGTCAGAGGAGTGTGTGGAAGTTGGCATCGCCTCCCACGTCCAAGCAGTGAAAGCCCATCTTAGAGTGAAGCTCCGGTTAGACGCTGGATTGCTACCCCGTACCCACGCGTCGCCATACGGCTGTGGCTGCACATTAAAGCGCGCCTTGGAAAAGATGCTGAAGGTGTTTGCGTTTACCTACCCCCTTGAGGCAAGAAACTCCTCCCATCGAAATCTATTCGCGGAACATATTATCTGACAGCTTGCTTGCCCCCTCCCGCCCACATCCGATAAAAAAAATTTTAATATATAAAAAAAGGACCGAGAGACTGGTTGTCATTCAGAGGTGCTGTGATGACCCCGCGGGTCGCCAGGTTTTCCATTTAAATGCTATGCTTTTCTCATAGTCTGATTTTAGGTGACATGGGGGTGCAGCTATGGGAAAATAAATCGGTGTCTCACTTGAATTTATTGGTTTTTGGTTTAGGTTTAGGTACTGTAACTAACGTGCACTCCATGTGTCAGTATGCAAAAATCAGAAATGAAGGTATCATTAAAAATATATTTGATAAGTAATGAAACCAAACAACACTTATCTTTTCCAGAAATTGTGTTTTAATGTTCCTTGTGAGGGTGATGTGGAGTTTTATCCGCTTTTATCGTGGTGAGTTATTATATTTCTAGTGAAATAAACTCCGGATTCATATTGTTTTATTCATTTGAAATGAAAATAAAATCACTACCGTCACACTGATTCAAACAGAGATTTAATAAAACGACATTTTTTTTAATGAATACATAGTTCATCTTGAGGAGACTGACATTATTAGCTACGTCTTGACCAAACGTTTCAGACACACATACCCGCGCGCAACAGCATACACACATTGTAGAGGTCCACGTATATATATATTTTTTTATTTTAACAATTTACATTGTGCATGTATCCACATATGTACAAAATCCGTTTATTATGATACATTTAATTTCAATAAAAAAAAGAAAAGGAAAACAAACAGGCCTACTATTATAATCCACAGTTTTTACCAACAAAAACGAAGAGGCCTTTGATGTGCAAGTGAAAAAAGTTTCCTTCGAGACTAAAAATATAGGCTATTTTGTGTAAGGGGGAAATGTGCTGCTTACAGTTGGTCCCATACAATTTTGTACGCACATTTATCTATTTATATATATATAATACTCAATAATACACACAAATTCAACAGTAGCTGAAAGATCTCTCACAAAACTCGAGTGATACGTCCTTGACAAACGCTACATAGACTTGTCTGACACAATGAAACCACAATCAAAATGAAAGAAAAACCTTTGGAAAACGAGTCACACAGGTGTGGTTTTGGTGACTGTTTATATTGCACATCGGTACTTACATACAAATTTTAATCACTAGATTGTAACCTGTCTGGCTCATAAATCTCCCCGGGGGAATGTTTCGAATCGGGGTCATGGTGTGACCGGTCTAAGTGTACTCCGGGCCGGACGACTCTTCTGACAGGGACCGCTGTGCTCTGAAGGGGTCAAACCCATTTTCATCTACTGACAGGCAGTTCCCCGCCGAACTGTAGCCCTTCTTTTTAGCTCTCCTTTCCTCCATCTTGATCGTGTCGTACAGCCCCTGCGGAGCTTCGTCTAACAGGTTATCTCTTTCTGAGTAGGACGGTTTCATTTGGCACACGTTGCGCAGCAGCAGCAGGGCTGGTGCGTAAAGCACATTGACAAGACCCATACCAAGATTAAGTTGTACAAAACCGAGACTGTGCACTATTTGCCCGGCGACTATAGGACCCATAGCATAAGCGACAGAGTAGGAAATATCTGCTATAGCGTAAACACTACCATACACAGAAACATGACGCACATCAACTAAAAATGCAAGTGTGGGCAGCAGGGCAGTGTCTACCAGAGCTATACCAAAACAGATGCCGCACAGCGGGGCGATAAGCTGCCCAAAAGTTTTGCATGCAGGGACTGTGCAGGAGCTCGCCCCTATGATAACCATGCCCAGAGCTCCGTAAAACCACTGCAAATTTGGATGCTGTGCTGCCAATTTAACTGTTATGTAAACACCGAGAACATGAGGGAAGAAGGCCGGTAGCCAGGTGAGTCCCATTTCCCACTGAGAAGAGTGCATGGTGGTTTCCATCCAGTTGGCTATGGTGGGCTCTAGAAAGGCAAGGGGGATGTTGCACACTGTCAGTGCCCCGGCCACCACAGCTATGTAGGGATCAATCATGAGTCTGTATATGGGGGTGCCGACTGGCATATTCTCTCTAGTCCTATTAGAGAAGGGCTTGATCACGGTCAGCAGCAGAAACCCGTCAGCCAGGCAAATGCAAGCGAGCACGATGAACGGCACTCGTTTGCCCGCAAACTCGTACAGGACACCCCCGAAGGGAGGCGCCACCAGACTCCCGAAAGAGATGAACGCGAGGGCAATGCCGAGCGCCTTGCTTCTCTCTGCCTCCACCGTGTATTTGTCAGCTATCATCGCGATTCCAGACGTGTCTGCGAAAGCAGATCCGAGACCCTGCAAACTTCTGGCCACAAACAGCGTCGCATAATTCTCCCCAAAAGCAAATATGCAGGTAGATACAAACATGACAGTCAGACCAATTAAAAGTGGAATATCATATCCAACCCGGTCTATGAAAGTTCCAGACAGGGGGTTGACTAAGAGCTGGAGGATGGCTTTGGATGCAAAAAGTATTCCTATCTGGACATCTAAATTGTCCTTGTTGCTTTTGTCTTGGCTTGTGCTGTTTGCTGAAGTGTTGGGGTGCATCACTACGTGGACGTGTTCTGACTGCTCAATCTCCAGATCAGCAAGATAGTCTGGGATAATTGGCACGATTACCATGTAGAGCATATTGTCCAACAGGAGAGCCACGCAAACAATCACCAACATGATCCGTCTTTGCTGGTGAGGATCCCGCATCGCGGTGCCTAACTGCTTGGTTCTTTCGCCCATCTCGGACAGTTTTACAGCGGCTGATTTGGCCAGCCCTGAAGATCCTGCTTCTCCATCCATGGTGTACTTTTAAAAATATGTATTTTCGATTAAAAACTGTAGTTGTGCTTCTTCCGTCTGCTGCCGATCTTTTCAACACCTCGGATGTCTCATTGGTGCTATCTTTACATTGAAGTAATGCTCTCCGTCCTCACCTCGCCTGTGCGTAAAAGGAGAGGAGCAGATGAACTTGGCTGCTTCATCGGTGAAGATGCTTTTCTTCAGCTTCGTCAACTTGTCCTCGGCTCAGCCACGTCCGATGTTGTTTCATGATCTCCCGAGAAGTGACGTGGTGAAATCGTTGATTATCTGCACCTTGCAGAAGTTTCGGCTTCTATTCTTACATGGCAAAGTTTTGTTGGGAGAAATTTTGTTACTTATTTGCAACACAGAGAATACTCAATCTCTCTCATCTGTCTTGTCATTCCTCCTATCACCTGTGGCACTTTTGCGCTCTGCTCTGAGACCGCGAGTGACTCCGTGGCCATTGGTGCATATTAACCCGCAGGTTCGGCGCTATTTTAGTCCCTTTTTTGTCTCCCCTTTTCAGCAAGCGCTATGACGCATCACCAGCTTGCCCCCAAGTGGATCCCTTCGCCACTTGCCTCCTTTATGTTAATCTCCAACCATTGGCAACAATCACTTCAACCAATAAGGGCTTGTGAGCACTAGTACAAGAGCGCAGATGAAAAAGCCTTTCTTATTCCCAGTGTGTGAGATATGAAAAGAAAAATATATATGTACGATGCACTTTCCATTTAATCATCAGTAGATGCGCACAAGAGGTGATAAATCTTTTTCTGAATAAAAATCTGTTCCACATCAATTGCAAGCCAAAAAACAAATAGAGAAAATAGCCTGCAGCATACAGAGCCGCTTTACCTATAAGCCTAGATACATCTAAACATCTGAAAAATAAATCAACTATAAACTATTTTTTCGGCAGAGTCTCCACAGAAGTTTTGGAAAAGTCACCACTGTGTACACACACACACACACACACACACACACACACACACACACACATATATATA
>VUQK01015266.1:0-14328 GCA_015106715.1 Bujurquina vittata
CCCCCCCGTGTGCCCAGTTTATTTTGTTTAATGATGACTCACAAGATTGGAGTTTTTCTCTCACTTTCTACCCCCCACCTTTATTCCCCAATCCAATGTCCTCTCTCTCACAGGAGAGTGAACATCAATAAAGGCTGTGTCAGTCACTCATGAATATGCAAATGTATTTGTCTGGGAAAAAAAACCCACACATACACACATAAATGTGCACTGAGGAGAAAGAGTGTGAGAGTTGTTTTTTTGTTTTGTTTTTTCACGCTGGTAACCATTATCTCAAACCACAGGCCAATCATCTGTTTGCACAAAGCGTCTTCAGCCTAATTCAGCAAAGTTCCTCCTCATGTTTAATGAACATATTTCACTAGAGCTTCTTAGCAGGTAATAGAGGATGTGCTCTAATACCAATATTTGGTATATCCTAAATATATATTTCTTCTGTGTTTATTATGCTAATTATAGAGCCAGCAAATGCATGGGAGAACATCTTTGAGTGTGCCACTCCACAGAATCCTGGCACAGACACCATTATAATTCCCCTGGTAATATGTATTAGAACAACGGTAACACTAAAAGTGATTTCTAGACTTATTTATTGAATTAGTTCATTATTTTAAGCAGGGCTTTTGCTGCTTTAGCCAGTAATTGCTTCACACTGTGGTCTTTTTCTCACAATCATTGTGATTATGCCAGTATAAAGCAGTAGCCGGTCTTACATTATGCAGGCGTTTCCTCACAAACATCCTCACATCTTGCTGAGGCCAGCTTTTTCCACCTTCCTGACCAACTCCCGTGATTTGAAGTCCCTATTTTGACATCCCCGTTCCTGGACCCTCGTCTCTGTGTCCCTGCAACTTGGCTGTTTATCATTCCCAGCTCACCGCGATTTGTTTACGACAGGCCTCCTCTCATTTTCTGCGCGGTGTACAGCAAGCACATTTACTGCAATTATTTATGAGTCAAGTTAGCTTGTGCCGTTTCAGGGCTCTCGCACCGGTAGCCATCACTACATGCCACCGGTCAATAAAAATTCATCCAACACAGCCCTCCCAACAGCTTCATTCACCTCTATCCTGGAGCCGTGCCATAGTTAATCTCATGCCTCCATGAGAAAAGATGGGTGATTTTGTTCTCAAACTAATTAATGCCCCAATTAATGACCTGTCTGAATTTGCCTCTGAGCAGGGTTTTACCTTTTTTGAACCATTTTTTGCATAATTGTGGCTTCTCCCTGCTTTTTCCTGGCTAGATGTCAGATTTCTATTCCCATTGTGTATATACATATTTAAATATGTGAAATATGTTGACACACCTTGCCAGTTTACTCTCCCTGTATTTGTTGTAGAGATTCATTATTTTGTGGTAGTAAGGTTTAATGGCATGCCTGCAAGTGCTACGGCAACAGATACAACAGCCATGGAAGAAAAGTGGAGGACTTAATTAATATCCAAGGGGCTCTCATCAAATTGTTTTGTTGTTCTGTTCATAGATATTGGCACAGGAGACCCGGGATCACATGAGGATGTAGTGAATTCAGACGCGCTAATTTTGTGCAGCGAGATGCTCTGTGCAAATAACAGGATCAGATGGAAATGTAGCTAATCTGAAATTGTGTGTGCTTTGCCCCCCTCCAAATAGTGATGACAAAAGCTAATTTGCAAAATGATTAAGTCAGCTCAGTTGAAAGAAACTGTTTCGTAACATTTTAATTTTCATCTCAGTCTCTCTGTGTGATTTTCATTGGTTTCATCTGTGTTCATAATCATTTTAATTCCATGCCTTCATTGTGTTAAGTAACTAATTACAGTTACATACGTTAACAGAAATGTTTAAATACATTTAAAAGTGTTGTTGTAACAAGAGCATAGAGTACGCTGGCTTTTTCAGTGAAGAAATCATCTCCAGTACCAAACACTAGGCAACAGTTTAAGGCTCCGTATTCATTTTTCAATTAGACTTGACAAAAAAAAAGAAAAGAAAAATTCAATAAGGAAAGCTCATTAGGAGAAATTGAACAAGATTCATTGAAAATAAAAATAGCTAATTTGGTGGTTAGACTCCGATGGCCCATCAAAGCTTAAGGGAATCCCAGTAGAGATAGGAATTTCGTCAGACCCCCCGGGATCTGGACATTGCTGGTGGTGGTGGAGACTAGGCTTGGAAGGAGCTCTTGGGTGGTGAAGGGGAGGAGGTGGGTTGCACGCATGAATGTGGAAGCAAGAATGACTGATTGGCTCAAGGAAGGTGGGCAGACAGATGATTGGGCTAGAAGAAACGTGGGCAGCGTTGAGTTTGACAGCGTGGGAAAGTGGAGGTGATGTCATATGGAGAGGAGGCAAAAAACCCAGGAAAGAATGTGGATGAGAGCTTCCTTATTGAACTCACACCTAAGCTTCATAAGAATTTACTGTATCTGGAATATTTTAATTAAAAAAAGCAAATTTACACTCATTGTCCACTTTATTATGTACTCGTTTAACTGTTTGTTAATAAATAAAAAAAATCAAATCTTATTGATGTCAGAGTTGAATGGCCAGACTGCTGATAGATGAACTCAAATAACCACTCATTATAACCACGTATGTGTGTGTGAACAGTGACTTTCTCTGAAGCTCCTAGCTACTCAATAAAACCACGTATGTGCAAAAAACAAACAAACAAACACAAAGTGACACCATGGGGGGCAAAGGGAGCTTCTAAATGTCAGTTTGAGCTGCCTGGTTTTTTTCTTTTTTGATGTGTTGAAATCCCAGGCCACACAAGCACACACCACATGTGTGTGAACACGCAGGGTTGTCTGCTGTCTACAGCGGCTGGCACGATGTTTAACCTCCAGTCAGCTTATGAAGAGACTCCACAGAGTCTTAATATTAGCTAATATGAGAGCCGTCGGTGAAGTGTTCAACATCCAATAAACTACGATGCAGCGTTGACATTTGTCATGTCAGGGTGTTCAGATTTCTTCAGCTCGGGCTGCAGCATCACAATTGGAAGCTACTTTTGTTTTTTTTTAACTCGTGTTTGTGTGTGTTTTAGGACTGGGAGTTCCCTCACTTCATGGGTGACCTGGATATGAATCTACCGGGAATGTCAACGACGCATGTGAAGGTTAAGCTTCCCGTCTGCAAGCGCATCTTTAAAGAGGAGTACCACATTCATATCACAGGTGCGCTCACACACGGCTGTTCCAGACAAAAACAGGGTTATCTCATTGTTTTCATGAGAACCTCTATCTGCTCTTTACAGTTTTTACACGCCAACTGTTAGAAATAGATTAGGTAGCAGAAAGAAATGGAAATGTCCATGAGGGAGACAAAACTTTGTCCCATTTTTTAAATGGAGTTGTGAATACTTAAAAAATGCTGTGGCTGCTCCAGTTTTCCTCCTTTCTCTCTTTGGAGAAGTGTTGCCGGTTAAACCACAGCAACCATTTATAATACATGTGTAGCTGCTGTGGAAAGCAGGTGCCGGCGCCGCTTCAATTGTGTTTCCTGTTCATCGTGTTCCTCCCTGAAGTGCGAGATGCTTCCCTCATCATCTTTCACATCTCTGCGTTTTAATGGTCTTGGCAAATGACTGTGTTTCCCATTTTTAAACCGTCCTCCCGGTTTCTCTGTTTTGTTATGAACACGGCCGGTTGCGACTATTAAGAGATGGCAAACCAGTGTTCCTGAGCTAAATGTTAAACTGTTCAAAGGCTCAGTGATTCGCAGAAGGTTGTTAACCTTAATGTATTGCATATCCATTAAGCATTATGGAAATGGCTCCAGTGCGACGTGATTGGTTTAACTGAAAGCTTATTAACATCATATCTTGGGGAAGGGAGCAGTGTCACATTCACCAGGGGCGACATCTGCCTGCTATCAGCCAGCCTGGGGAGGCTGATGTGGGCTGTCTCGTGGTAATATAGTGATCTTGTTAGGAGATACTGTAGAGGCACTAACACCTCTGTGTGCATGCAAAGTGAGAGGAATTTCTGATAAATGAATGCTGGCAACATATCCAGCTATACAACTCTGCCCTCTTAATCATGTTTGGAGGAGGCTTGTGTTGTACATCTTTCAGGATATGCTTTTAATTATCTTTACAGTGCATGCGTGTTACGTAGCTGTCAAAGATAAGCATGGTATATGCAGTGTAATCCAAGTTGCAATTCTCATTGCAGGTAAGTGGTTCAACTATGGCATCATCTTCCTTGTGCTGATTTTGGACCTTAATATGTGGAAGAACCAGATCTTCTATAAGCCCTATGAATATGGTCAGTATGTTGGACCTGGTGAGAAAATCTTCACAGTGGAGGAGCCAGAAACACTCAAGGACTTCAACCATAGCACGCTCACCTACGAGTGGCGCTCCACCAACACTGACCCTAGGACCAACTTAACCTATGTGGAACGGGACATGTTCCTCCACAGCCGCTACATTGGAGCCAGCTTGGATGTGAAATGTCTGGCCTTTATTCCGAGCATTGTGGCGTTCGTCCTGTTTGGATTTTTCATCTGGCTATTTGGTCGATTTCAGGACAGTGAGACCTTCACAGAAAATCCAGACAAGACTTATGAGAGGATAAAGAGGAAGTCGCCATCCGAGTACAGCAAGGAGATGGGCGCGACGCCAGAGGAGACGCATGTAAACATGAGTGATAGTCTCAAACGATCCGGAACGCCGACGCTTCTGTCGGTGGATGGGCCACACTTTGGAGCAACGCCCTCTTCAAATTCTGCTATTTCCGTGGAAACCCAAGAGACACATCCGAGCATTGTGATTGACAGCACGGAGCAGGATGAACCAGCAGTCTCCTTTGATGTCCACAAATTCTCCCCGTGACTTGACGAACTTCTGAAACTTCAAACTTTTTACCTGCAGACAAGCTGGAGGCACGATGATCAGTGAGCTCAAGATTGACTTTGTCAACACCTCAAACGTTTTTCTTCAGAGCAGACCAAGGTGTCACAGAAAGATCTTTATCACAGTTCTTCAAGCGAAGGACAAAGTGATATTTACCAAACCAATCTAACCTTGATGGCTGTTGCAGTCAGATTGATATATTTTTGTACAACAGCCTTTTTAAACAGTCTTTAACCGCCACCAAATCTGATGCACCATAGCACAACTTTTGAAACCGAATGCAAAATCTTAGCTTGACCTGGTGCTACCTTGGATTTTACATATTCATAATTCAATTTTGTCAAGGTACGCTAACGGGTGCCTGTAACAGAGGACTATTTCTACAGACGTGACCTCGGGTTAGAGGGATTTTATTGTTTCAAAGCAGTGTTACTACTACAACAGTGCCTTGATGTTTCATATGTTCAGACGCGCAAAACACATTCGACCAGTCTGTGTGACTATAGGCAACAAAATGGATGATGTCCTAGTTATGATCTTATTTATTAATGTCTGATATACTGTATGCTCTTATGATGCAGTTACCTCATTTGATTCTCGGACTTTATCGTTTTAATTTATTCTTCTGTGATGTCACTCTTGCTATGTTTTATTTGTATTTATGAACATCAGTATACCATGATGACCTGTTCGTTTACCCTCACTTGATATTACTTGCAAAAAGAATAAATGCAATTAGCAGAGATAAAATAGCTAAGCAGCAAGCCATGCCATGATTGCTTATGTGGCTGCTGCACCTTTATTGAATACCAACAGAGTGAGAAAGGTGCTTTTGCCCTTGGCATAAACATAAACATACCATTGAAGTGTAGCGGTGGCTTCTCCAAGGCTCAGGGCTTCTTTATGTCTAGCTAAAAGTTGTACAAGCAGCTTTACTGGTTAATGCATGAAAAAAGAAAATCTTGGAAGCATTATGCCGCTGTAAAAGAAACCCTTATTTCAAACACGACTGAAGGCTGCAGCATTCGGCTTTGACATGTAAAAGTGATATAGAGATATAGACACTGAGAATGCAAGATGGCATGTGCTCCTGTATTACTCTGCATTAATGTATAATGCACTGTACTGTGTCAAATATTTATCCGATATTTCTAAAATAACCTGCTTTGTTTGGCAACGAAAGCGACAGCAGTGATCATTTAGCGATACAGGAATACAGAATATGACCCAATTTATTCCAGTCAATTCCAGTGTTTTAATTCAATTAACTACAATTCTGCATTAATATACTTACATAATTATTAGAATATTTGTTAATGATTTCCTGTCTTTACATATATCATAAATGTTTTTTTTTAATCTTTCGTGTTTTTAAATCACAAAATTAATTCACAAGTTGACTCCTATTCTGGTTGAACATCATACAGCAGAGTTTTGCGTGTGTGTGTGTGTGTGTGTGTGTGTGTGTGTGTGTGTGTGTGTGTGTGTGTGTGTGTGTGTGTGTGTGTGTGTGTGTGTGTGTGTGTGTGTGTGTGTGTGTGTGTGTATGTGTGTGTGTGTGTGTGTGTGTTTTCGTCTGTAGACGATGTTTTATACTTACATAAAAGTACATGTGTGTGAAGTTGTGTGTGGAGGCTTGTGAAGTGTGTAGGTGTTTGCTGTGACACTTCTTTTCAACAAAGGCCATTCTGTGAAGAGGTCAATTTATTTAGCATAATTGGTTTGCAGCTCTTGGTTTGGTAATTATCCTTTTATACACTAAAGCTCCGTGAAGACATTAGATATTAGTGTTTTACCAAAGAGCAGAACCTCTTTGGACATGAAGGGGCTCCAGTATGTTTGGAATGCAGCTATAATCGTTTGACTGAGTGACGGCTTTGTCTTGTTCAGACTGTTTTCATTGTGTCGTGCTGCATAACTGACACTTCCTAGTTCCTCTGTTTTTAAAGCAGAGGAAATCGTTCAGTGTTTGCGCATTGTACTGTATATCTGTTGAACCTTGTGTTACCAATAAAATGAGAAATTGTTTTTACATCCTTTATTGTTTGACCACTTTTGACCCCAACCCCCCATTCAGTATGTGAATCTTTTCGCACAAGGTTGCCGATCTCGATAAGTAACTCGCAACGAGAAACTAAGTTCTGCTTCTGGTTTTTCTATATGCTTGGAAAGTATAGTTGCCAAGCAACAGCCCAGGTCAAGCTTCTTGCATCTGCTGACCCAATTAATGTGAGCAACATGAGAAATAATGATACTATCGCTTCACAAGGACACTTGAATATGTAGCCTGCATACACATAGCACCCAGCTCAGATTAGCATGAGTTCTCCTCTGGGCCTGTCCGCAGTTTGATTTATGCCGGTGGGAAACAATTTGAATTTGTTACTTGTTTTGCTCCCCGGCGGGATTTGTTTATAGAACATGTCTACGTGTAAATGAGTTATAGATTGGATCGAAAATGTCTGACGGATGAAAACTGAGCTCATTGCAGACAGAATTGGTTCCCAGTGTGGTGTTGGGACTCCTCCAATGAGGTTGAGAGAAAAATCTGAAGGGCCTTGAGATGATTGATAATATATTAAAGAAGAAAAAACATGCTTTGTTACAGAGAATTATGGTTTTCATCTTTGCTGTTTTTCCATGCATGCGGCCTGGCTCTGGATGGCAGTGCTAAGTTGATCAGATCCACACTGGATTCAAATGGGAATTTCGAAAGGACTGAGGCTGTCCAATTGAATCCTACAAACGTTAGTGATTACTTGATTATCCTTTAGTAACATTTATAGATTGAAGGAGTGCCAGTTGCCCAGAATTGCCCAGGTATGAGCCTCAGCTGCACTTTGCGTTTAGTGTTAATCAGCAAATGTTACTATGCTAATTTACTAAATTAATATGATGAGCACGGTAGACCTTACATCATCTAAGCAGCCAGGATAATGTTATATTGTGAGCTTTCAAACTTTTACCCTTTAGCTCAAAGTGCAGCTGCATCTAAATAAGACATGGAGGTTACGAGGAAGGGCTGAAATCCAACTAATGGTTTGAGAGAATATGCCACACAGAGAAGTGTGTTATGAAAGATCTGTGATGTAACAGCAGTTATTCAGTTTCCTCTGGGAACTATTCAACTATTCTTCAAAGATTCTTGGATCTGTGATAAGCAAATATAATCACGTTTGTCATAAAAGCACCAAAACACGGTCAAGTAGTCCAGTTGGTGACTTGAATTACCCGATTAAGTCTCATTTTGATACAAAATATAAGTGAAAACTCTCTTTAAAAAGGGTGCATGTGAACCTAAATTTAAGCCATTCTTAAAACATGGAAGTTAATAAATAAAAGGGACTGCAGAGGATGCTGGTGGTAAAAGCCGGTCAACCGTTTTAAGGCAAATCAAATTACTGCTCAGACCTCATGGCTTTATGCAGCTCGTGGTCAGAGTCACTGGTTGCATAAAGCTGCTTTTGGGACTCAAATCCAACCACTGGTTTGAAAGAACAGAAGAGTGGGTTATGAAAGATCTGTGATGTAACAGCAGTTGAAACAAACTGATATGAGACCATGATATCACAAATTTCATCTCTGCAGCAGTCCAATGTCAGTAACCATGTATCCTGGGAAGTGTAATTGCATCTACAACACTTGAATCCTGCCGTGCTATTCACTGTAAATTAGCTTTAATAAGAGGCTCGACTAGATTGCTTGAATAGTAAATATTAAAACACCTGCGGTGTGAAAACCAAGCAGATTTGTGAATACCTGTGAGGTCTCACTGATGCTTGTTTGTGTGGGAAATAAATCTCATTGCCAGAGTGTATTAGCTGTTTTAACTGAGGCCTCTTCCAAGTTTGCCATTGGGCTGAGAAATTAGATACTGATTTTTTTTTCTTTTTTTCTTTTTTGTTTGAGGACCATGGAGTAGTGAGAGAGCACATCAAAAACATGAGTTTCAAAAATGTTTATGGGGTGTTGGAGCCTGATACCCAAGTTGTCTTCCCAGTGTATTGACTTCTATCTCGATGCCGTGGATGCATTTGTGTTGGAAACATTCACAATCAATCACATTCTGTTTGGTAATCAAATTTTTAGAATGCTTCTTTTTTCAAACTTTCTTCAGGCAGCTTTGAAATGTTCCCCATTAGTTACCATTTACATCAATAACACGTCCGCTACCAAATCCCTAAAGACACAAGAACTGGTTTTGAAGAAGAAGAAAAAAAAATGAAGCGCTATTGTTGCACCTACAGCTAAATATAAGCCAGAAAAAATACCTAGAGGGCATGAGCCATAGCTACAGATCAACTGGAATCTCCTCTACTGTCTTTGAGCTATCCTCCAATTAGATCAGTGTATCATGTCCCAGCATGGCCCATCACTCTGTGCTGGCAGCTCCGTGACTCTTAGAGACCTTGTGAAATTTATCAGTACTGCCAGTCCCAGCCAGCTACCAGGTTTCCCTTCAGTCTTTTCACCAAGTCTGAGATGGTTTCTGTCCCCAGCGGCCACAAAGGAAAGAGAATTCATCAGCACTTCCTTCTGTGGGTTTCTGATATCCAACAGAGGAACATGTGGCTTGGATAAATCTCTCAGAACCTCTGACAAATCTCTCCGTGGACTGAAACCCCAGGGGTGGGTATGTGATAATGATGTCTGCCTTGCTATTCCTGTGTCAAGGAAGAGGATCAAATTTTCCTCAAATTGTTCTTAAGTTAAAGAAAATGAAGAGCTTCTTGGTGAATATTACAACAAATTTTCTGCTGCAACGTCCTTCAGTGCAGCAGTTACATAGTGACAAAATCTCCTTTTTTAAAACCCTGGACCCGCAAAACAAAAAGCTATCAAATAGAAAAACAAATAATAGAAAGATATCTGTCGTTATGCAACATATTTCTTTTTACTGAGTGAGAAATGCTGTTCTTGACATTGCAGACCTTGCTGCAGAACCCACAAAATGCACTGTTAAAGTTGATGTGTTGTGCTTTCAGTGGCGCATTTAGCTGCATCTTCCAATCCAAGCAGCTGAGATTTTGATCTGTTTGTGGGTGCCTGGAGCTGTGACTGAAATCCATGGAAAACGCTAGTAAGTTATGCAGCTTGCACTATATATTCATTGGTTACTTCATTAGGTACGCCTGAGAAGCACATTTAGGCAGTGATATGGTCAGGACAACCTGCTCAGGTCAAATTGAGCAGCTTTTCAGAGTTCAGAAACTGAGGATCTCCTGGGATTTTCCACTCACAGCCATCTCTAACGTTTATAGAAAATGGTGCAAAAAAGAAAATATCCTGTGAGCTTAGAGCTGATAGAAAGGCAACAACTCAAAAGCACTTCTTTCAACCTATGTATGCAGAAAATCATCTCTGAACATAAAACATCAATCCTTGAAGCAGGTGGGCTGCAGGAAACTGAGGCTACAATTTGCATGGACTCACTAAAATTGGAAAATAAAAATGCTGGGAAGATGCTGGCTGATATGATGAGACTTGATTTCCGCCGTCACTCTGAGATGGTAAGTTAGAATTTGGTGCTAAACATCATGAAAGCATCCTGCCTTTTATGAACGGTTCAGGCTGCTGTTGGTGGTAGTGTAATGATGCGACAGCCTACCTTTATTACCACAGTGCACCCATCTTCTCATGGCTGCTTCCAGCATGTTATGGCAAAAGTCACAAAACCCAAATCATCTCAGACTGGTTTCTTGAACTCTGACAGTGAGGTCATCGTACTCAAATGGCCTCCGCACTCACCAGATTCTAGTCCAATAGAGCACTTTTGGGATAGAACGTAGACTTGTGTAATGGATGTCCAGCCGACAAGGATGCTATCACGTCAGCATGGATCTAAAGTCTCAGAAAAGTGTTTCCAGCACCATGTTGGATCTATGCCATGAAGAACTACGGCAGCCCTGAAACCAAAAAGGGATCCAACCCAATACTAGCAAGGCGTACCCAGTGAAGTAACCTCTGACTGCATAATACATATTATAACTGTATAGTACAGTTTTTTTTTCTTTTATACCTCTGTGGAGGTTCCTCACCTGTGAAACACAAATTCATGTTTTATAATTAGTGCTGGATGTCCTGATTAGATCACTTCTGGCTGTAGCCACGGTTGTAGCTGGAACCAAAAGCTACAGTATAGGCACTGTGGGCCCATTGCACACTGTGCTTGTGTGGATGCCTGTTTTCATACAGACAGTTCAAAGTGGTTTCCTTTCTTGCTCTGGCTGGTGCTCTACATGGTTTTGAGGTAAGTCAGTCCGAATGAACAGTTTACCCTGTGGCAATAATAGGTAAATATTCAATGCGCAAATGCATTAAACTGCTCATCCATGCAATTACATATGCATACCGTACGGTACAGTGCAAAATATGATTCAGGTGACTGCATTATTATATGCTCCTGATATCTTTTTGACAGAGGAAAAGATTTTTCAGACCAATTAGGTCTATTTGAAGGCTAGGAGATCACTGAAAATGGCCTGTCAGCACAAATCTATTAGTAATGCATTTTTTTCAATTTAAACTCTGTACTTGGGTAAAACTGACTTTTCACTGCCTTACTTCACCAGTTACAATCACAATGATATGTGTGGTCATTAACAGTGAATATAGGACAGGCAGTAAAGTGGACTCCCTGTGGGTACAGGCATCTGTTGCAGAGGGTTCGGCGCTGCCATGGAAAATTGGACATTTAGGAGCCAGCTGGAGGACCAGTCTGCCCTGCTGTGCCACCACTACTCAGGTGCCCACTGGCTTCATGCCACCACCAGCTAGAAGCCACTGGACCAAAGCAGGCCAGATGGTGCCCTTGCCAACCAACGAGCAGGCGCTGTGAACTGTCCACTGCACACTGTCCATTGCCCTATCATTCAACTCAGGGATGAGTTTGGAGTCATGTTAACCTGAGGTAAAAAGTTTTTGGAGCGAGAGAGGCGCAGAAAAAAGCTCAAGTGAACAGAGTATGTGTCGGAATATAAATGGGGCCCATTACGTTGTGTGTTTGTTAATGTAAGCAGCTGCGAGGTGGAATCAGTTCGTGTAGAGAGACTGTTCCACAGGGAAATAAAGCCATCTCCAGGCTGAACTCATTTGTCTGTGGCTGTGACGGGATAGATAATTATATTAGGAGCTTTAAGTGCTCTTCTGCGATACAAGTATTACTACCATCTCCAAAGGCGCAGGACAAAGTAGGGAGGAGAGGAATCCGTGCTCTACAGCGGCGGCAGTCATCGTTCTGCATCCAAATACGCAGATGTGTAAGTGTATCCAACGCAAGGGGCCTCGTTTAAAATCCAATTATTGATAGAACATTGTTAGATCCGTGAACCACACAAATTTACTTATCCAGTGTACAATATCTGCGGGATACAAAGTCTCTCCTCACCTCAGAACAAATTAGTTTTGATCACTGTTTCTTCTCTTAATTGTTTGAGCTTCACTGTGCAGAATAATATACGTTCACAGCGTGACACTTGTTCTAATTCTAAAATCTAAGCCAAAAGTTCCCCTGAACTGAATTGAAGGAGTGTACCAGCGTGTGGGATTTGTAGCATCGCAACAAGGCTGGAAGTGACTCATGAACAACTTGCATCAGTGTGAGGGAGAAACGTAAAGCCTGCATTGCACAAACACTGAGAAAGGCCATTTTTTTAATCCACTAGTCAATTTTTGAAATGCTTCAGGATTTATACACTAATTTTTCACAGACGTAGATAATTTATAAACAAGCAGTAGATTTTTTTTTTTTTTTGTGGAAAAATATTTTTATATGTTTTTTTTATATTCTTGTAACAAGTCTGGTGGTGGTTTTAAAAAGGCACATTTACAAACTTTTATGATCTATGAGGCATTAATTATACGCTAACATTTATGGTCAGTCAATCTATCAGTGTTTATATTTTACTGTGTAATAATATTAGACTGCTGTGGCTGGTGGAAAGGGGATTAATTTTAAGTGTTTTATGTACAGATGGGTAGCTGAATCGACTAACGACACATCGTATTTCATAAACTGGGTAATTTTTTCAGTTTAAATCTTATTTAGCTTCTCAGCCATTCTTTTGCCTCACCTGTAGCCAAAGAGCTACAGAGGTTTCCCCACTGCTTGCAGTTTTTGTTCTTGTGTTTACCTGGTTCCAGTTTGTTTTTCTTGTGTGAAGGCTTTTGTCATTTCTCTAATGTGCCCCCTCATCTCCTCTTTCCTGCATCCTCCTGCCTGGGTCCTGGAAATCAATCTCAGTATCCCATGTTGAAGGATGTCTGAATTGCTTAAATGGATGAGAGAGGAGAGGGCAGGCTTGCCAGAGGATCTATAATTGAGGACACACAGGTGTATCCTGTGCATCAACATATAAAAGAGGTGTGGCACACAGCTGCTGCTGATATCCTGTTACACTGCATGTTGTAACTTTAATTAAAACTAGCCACATCTGACCTCATAAAATACAGCTGTACTGAGTTAAAACAAAATATTACATTTAACTGACATTGGTTTAAAGCTCCAAAGCAATAGTGTCGCGTTTTATTAACCGCCCGCTGCCTCACATATCTGGTCGGAGTGACCCAGATGCAAGGAGAAGAGGCAAGAATGGGAACTGAGGATGTATAAATGGGATGAGGTTTTTGCTTTTTGGCCTTTGTTTGTATTTTTCCACACATTGAATAACTTCCTGCATAAGACTTCTAGTTTGATGATTAGAAACTGGATTTAAGACTTTAATCTGCTCTGGTTTCCTTCCTTTGGGTCTCCTCCTCTGAACAGTTTCGGTGTCTTACACTCAGCAAACACTTCAGCAAAGTTTACTGGATGATAACACTGTGCCACATGGATCTAATAAATCCAGTTTTATGTATGCAGACTGTATGACGATCAAGTCTAATCTGCTCAAAGGCTGCAACACATGGCTGAAATCTCTTCTGCATTTGTTTCTACATTATACATTGTTTGGTGCAGTCGTGCTATCTGCTCGAGGACATGTGCAAACAAGCCTTCTGCTACCTGAAGTCACCACATTTCCTTCTTTGTTGGAATGATCCCAAACATTTTGTAATGCATGTTTTAGTTATGCTTTTTTAGCCACTAAAAAAATAAAACAATGCCTTTTTAGATGAGTTTACTAAATACTGTTAGTAATCAATGTCATAATGTACTGATTAATAAAGCTTGATTAAAAAAATTCAATTCAGTTTTATTTATATAGCACCAAATCCCAACAAGCTGTAAGGTAAAGACTCCAACAGTCAAAACAACCCCCTATGAGCAAGCACTTGGCGACAGTGGGAAGGAAAAACTCCCTTTTAACAGAACCAGGCTCAGGGAGGGGCAGCCATCTGCCGCGACCGTTGAAATATAAACTATAGAACATGTTGGGGGGGGGGGGGATCCCTTAAACCGAACAAAGATTGGGAGAGGTCAACAAAAAAGAAAAACGCAAAAAAATTATTTTCTAATTTGGAAAAAAAAAATGCCGTCCAAATGAT
>VUQK01015266.1:16861-31890 GCA_015106715.1 Bujurquina vittata
GAGCAAGAGGAAAAAAAAAAAGAAGCTGCCAGAATGTAAGTTCATATTCATCTAAAAGAACATTTCAACATTTAAAAAAAAAAAAAAAAAAAAAAAGAAAAATTGGGGGGCTCATTATAACTCAGGTTATAGACCTAAAACAGGAGTCCTGTCATCACTTTGAGTGGTTGCGAGGCAACCGGTGGAGATTCAAGCAAGTTGCCGCTCCGAACCGAGAAGCAGGCTGGCACATTACCTTGTAAAACTATAACTTATTTTTACACCCTAATTAACAGCTAATTAAAAATGTTAATTAGTGACCTTTAGAGGTGGTAGTAGATTTTATTACCACTTAACAGAGCCTGACTTTACATTTAGCAGACATACAATATAAAACACAAGAAAAGTAGCACATTTCCCAAAGTATCAAACTTCTGCTTCACAGAAAACCGTATTCTTGTTAATATAAATAAAACATGCAATCTATGATCTAATGAACTCTAAATTAGAAAGGGAATAATTGTGGAAAAGAACATCATATCTTATTTATTTGATGAGCTGCATCAGCCCGCTTGTTCTCAGAATGAATATTAGATTTTGTTTTTCAAAGCAATTACTGTGTGTGTATCTTGGTTTACTGAACAGCTATCAATAACTGCTCTTTTAGAAATTACTAAATTCAACTTCTGCAGTTTTATGCATGAATCAGAACGAATGCAAAAACAGCTGTTTCAACACCTGCAGTATATTTACCACCACATGTAATAAAAACTGCTGTGAGGTGTTAAGGATGCACAAATTGCCTTCCTGTTGCAAATACTAGTACTCTATTTTTCCCCTGAAAAAAAGCACAAAGGGTTCTCACATTTCAAACCATTTTTCCTTTGTGTCTTGCCTGCCACTGAACTGGGAAACTATAATTTACTGTTTCCATGCTGCCGGCAGGACTAGCAGCTTACCTTGCACTGGCACAGAGTGCACTCTGTGCCATGTTTAATCCAGGAGGAGCCGCTGAAGCGTGAGATGTTGTGCTCGTCTGTACATGTCTTGGTGATGTCGTTGCGGATGGTGTCGGCCTGGCAGGGGTCGGTGACACAGCGGGGACAGCACTCGCCCTCGGGCACCACAGTAAACTCACAGTCCACAGGCGGGCACGGCAGAGGCCAGCAATCCACCTGCCCCTGCTGTGAAGGTGGAGACCGAATTTGAAAAGGATAGCCAGACAGAGAGAGAGAGAGAGAAAAAGAGAAAAAAAAATAATCACTGCAAATGCACTTTGCATTTCCCGTGTCTAAACAAGTTATTCATACAAATGCACATTTCTCCTGACGTTGTGTATTTGTATGCTAGAGGGACCGTCTCGACTTGTAAGGTACCTCGAAAATAAAGATGAGCAGAGCAATCTTTCAGCAGCGTCAGCACTTTTTCCAGACTGTAGAGGTAAATGCTCCACCTTTCTAATTGACTTGTTCTAGTCTCGTTGTTCTCCTATTAATCTTACAGCAAACTTTGAGCACAGAATGCCTTGTTGGATTTTTTCCCGCTGCCATTCTCACTGGCCTGAGAAAACAGGTCACATATTTTGTCCATCTTTGCAAACTCCTACCCCGAACTCTGCGACATCACTCTGTCCTGACCCACTTCTGCTTACTCTGTCATACATGAGCATTTTCTGCAGTGCACCTTATTGATATGAAATATTAGTTCAGACTGTTTATGTTTAAACACAACAGCGGATATAAAAGGGATACGCATGCATGCATAAAGTTACAAGAGGCTTGATGCAAGTGTCCCACTGGGGATATTTAAAATCTCTGAAAATCATCTGGCTCAGCATTTCAAAAGTGTTGTAGTAAATTAGGCTGGCTATAAAGCACAGGCTCACACAGAGCTAATGCCCACTCCCTGCCTCTGTGTTGTGTGTAAACATTCGAAGTGGGAAATCCCCCCGAGTGGAACTTTTTTACTCGCAGCCAGAGGGAGGGATAGAGTGTAGCCTCAGGTATCTGTTCCACACTGTGATAGGGGACAATGTCATCTTTGTCTGTTTATGCAGATGTGGTCTGTTATCACAAAGGAGAGGCAGACTTTGGAGGCAGCCTTTCACACACAACAGTGCCGCAAAAGTATCACACTACAACTGATGCTGGTGTTTGATGGCTTTGTGATATTTTTAGATTAAATTATTTTATTATGGCTTCATTCAGCATTTATGGTATCTCGCTGCTATTTAATCCCTTTGCTTTTACATAGATGTAAATATTCACTTTTTATAGGACTGAATGCTACAAAATACCTCTGGGAGACTAGAACTGGTGACATTTGTCTTTACCTGGGAATTAGTCTGCAAAAAAAAAGAAAGACTATCTACACTTATGGTTATGAAGATCAATGCTGCTTTGATATTTTGGTGATTTAACAAGATAGCAAATTGCAAGTGGCCCGTGTGTGCACGGTGAGCAAAGGCCACATTCTTGATTTCAAATGATTGCACGGTTTGCACAAAAGGATTCACATTGTGGGCTTCTCTTGGAGAAAATGTTTTGCCCATCTGCCGGCTGTCACTGTGTATTTTAGAGCCCCTGCTGAGTCTGGACAGCCATGCCTGTGCTAAGTGTAGCAGCATTCAAGGTTCATTTCACGTCCCTGTCACGCTACTGGAGCCCCAGTACGGTATCGCAGGAGCAGCCTTCGCCCCTTTCAAGTGCTGCTCTTTGTACTGTGTGCTGGTGGTCCTTTGCTTTGCGTGTGCCTCTGTGAATCTTAAACGGAGTGTTTTTTATGTCTATCTGTGTATATACGTGGACTCATGTAGGGTATGTGTACACTATGTACATACTTGTGTTTACATTGTGTGTGCGTGCGTGCGTGTGCTGTTGTTACAGGGATGTCTATATTCTCAAATGTGCTTGTGTCTGCTTGTGTCAACATAAGTGCCTTCACTGAGTACTGTTTCAGAGAGAGTGAAGCTGAAGCAAACCCATTTTCAGCCAACTGTGTTTCCCCACTGCCCCTCTGCTGAGCGGTGATTTTCAGGCTCTTCTATAATGGCTCGCTGTAAGGAATCCAAAAAGCAGCTCTCAGGTCCCGGCATTAGGACAGCATCACAATAGTGGGAAGGGAGGGAGGAAATGACATCGCTATTGCTACTCAGACCATAAATCTGTCAGAGCGGAGCCACCTTATAGTATCTTAGCTACAAGTACAGCTGATCTTTAAAGACAACAAAGAGTTCATGAAATAAATAAATTCTAATAATAATAAAAACGAGCTGTAAAGTGCTGCTCTGAGATCCAAAGTCAAGAAGGTTTGTGTGCCATTCAACAGAGGAATTGATACTGGTGTAGGTGTGTGTTACAGCATGTTAGAGGGGGGCGGTTAAGATAAGACGGGGTAGAAACAAAAGTGTTCCATTTGCATGTAAATATGCATATGGAAATATGGTAAGAGGGGCATCACGGCTGGAGAGATTTATTGTTTTTGTCAGGTTTGTTGAAGCAACAAAATGCTTCCCTGTTGCTTCAACATAAACACTGTCAAAACCTTGAAAAGGTCAACACAGCAGAAGATGTGAATGCAAAGAAAACACCGCACACGTCTAACTGTGAAAGATTCATGTAGTGAACAAAATAGTTTGCTTAGAATAAGAAATAGGATTGGAAGTAGAGGACGCTCAAAACTACCACCACATACAGGCGCGCCGCAGAACCGTCTCAATGCACGCAAATAATGCTCAGTGTTTCACCCTCTTACCTTATAGACGCCCAGACATTTTCTCCTGTTCTCCTAACCTTGAATGTATTCTTCAGTAAAATGTGTAATTTCATCGCAGCAGACAGCAGTGCGTACAGTTCATTGAATTCTTTAAAATTTCAGTAATCACTCGCTTTCTTTCTTCTGCACAAGTGGAAAACCAATCTTCATTTTCTCCTCTCTGCAACCTCCCTATTCACCTCTTAATCACTCCCCCTATCTTGCCACAAAACATCTTTCCTTGACTTTCTTCACAGAGCACATCTCTCATTCATGAGCATTTCCATGGAGACTGGAGTATTTGTTACATTTCTTGTGTAGGCACTGCGGCACAGCAATGAATGCCTATGTTGTTTTCACTATCACCTTAAATGACTCTGGATAAAAGCATTAAATACCTGCGCTCTTATAAATATTATTAACATGCAGGGGTGTATAAATGTACCCCCCTACTCACCAGGCACTGGCACTGCTGGCAGTTCTCCACCCATGTGTCCCCACTGCCGTAGGTGAGCAGGCCGTTTTGGTGCAGGCACTGGCTGCTCAGTCGAGGGTCGCACTCAGGGCAGCAGAACAGGTCGGCGTTGGGGTTGTCGCAGTCGCACACCATCCTCCGGCACATCACTTGGCCAGCCTGAGCAGGGAGCACAATTAAACACTGAATACAGGCTGACACGCGGGCCAAAACAGCTGCATGCAAAGACAAAGCCCTTTGTTTGATGGGATCATTAAACATACATGTTGATGATGAATAATGTAATGAAGGCAATGCAGCTCATGCCAAGAAAACTGTTTTGAAGCAGCATTTTAGGGTTATTCAGCTCAGAATGTAGCCAAGACACATCAGATTTAAATGCATACTTTATGAATACTGATGCACAGTTTCTGTTCATTCGTGTGGCGTCTGAAGAAGCATCTCAGTGTTTTAAGGTCTCTTCCAAACTTATCAGAAGACAGAAAATAATCTGTGGCTTTGAGAGATTGTAGCAGGGGTCTCAAGCTTTTTCTGAGATTTTAGGAATTAACTATGGTTGGTTGAGAAAAAAAAATGGATTGCATCATACTGGTTAATGAAAATAATCACACTCTACAGTAGTCAGAAGGTGGTGAGAGGAACAGGCACTTCTTTTGATTGTTTCCCATCAATATAAAGCAGGAACAAGACTCCACAGCAGCACACATCATTTGATGTCTTATATCCAAATTTTGCAGTGTGTGTCGTACGTGTGTCTGGAATCCTGACCCTAAATGGACCCATCATAATAATGTGCAATTTTCCACACAATTCCATTTTAATCATTATTTTGCTTTCTCATTGCATCTAATATGTGAATATTCTTTTCATATTGTTACACATTGGTGCTTATGCTCAGGTTGGATAAAGCTTGATTATAAAAAAACAGAAAATGTCAATTAACTATAGAGCATAAACTGAGATGTTCAATATTTCAAAGGCCCCCCACATTTTGCATGACGACAGCTAGGATAGGCTCCAGCCGCCAACCCGTAACTGAGGAAACAGATCATGTCTATGAATTCATTTTTTTCTTACATATTTTGTAGATTATGTAAAGGCATGACAGGGATACATTCATAATTGCCAATTAAAGTAGTATTTTGATTTTTAATGTTTTATAAATCGGCACAGGCGCATTTACAGGTTACACGCCACCCTTCGGCACTGCAATCACAGTAAAAATTGTTGCTTGACCTCAGTCTGGACAGTCTTCGTCTCGTCTGTGCTGTTTGACTTTGGTTTCCCCTCTTCAGTTAATCGCAGCTCTCCATCTAATATCCAGCTGTGTCCACCCACTTCCAAAACAATAACATGTTTACTCCTCTGCTCACTGAACTGCTCAATACCAACTAATTTTGACAGGCAGCTCTTCAATCTTTCAAATCAATTAATATGACTCATTTAATTAGGGAGCCATTTCTGCCCTGGACCTTTGTAATCAAATGAATAATTTGCTGCTTGATCATTCACTACCGACACTAATCCACTATAATCACCTTCCACTAACGCCAGACACTTGGCATTAGGTTGAGTGAAATGCTGAAATGCAAAGTCTGACTGCTCTGTGACCTGATAATCATGAAGGAAAAATGTGTTTGGGATGATGGAATGAGTTTTCTGGACCAACTGTTCCCAGATGCCTTGTCACTTTGATGTCAAAAATCAATCAAAACAAGTACATCAAGAGCCCAAGTCACTCCTTTAAAAAGGCCTATATATAGAGAGGAGCTCATGCACTTTAATTAAGTTGCTCATCACTATTACATCATCTCCCTCCATCACTCCTTCTTTTAAGCACTCTGTCAAAAGAATAAATAAGAAAAAGGAGACAAGAGACTGGGACCGGGAGCCCACCTGTTGTTACATTTGCCTTACTGCCTTACTGGCCGATACAGTTACAGCCAGTGTGGGTCTCTTTACAAACTGTGACAAACAAAATGTCCTCACCAGCAGAGGTGGACAAAGTACTGACATTCTGTACTTAAGTAGAAGTACAAGTACTTGAGTTAAAAACTACTCTGGTAAAAGTCGAAGTACTGGTTCAACTTCTTTACTCAAGTGAAAGTAAAAAAGTACAGGCTCTGAAATCTACTCAAAGTATAAAAGTAAAAGTAGCTCAGTAGTAGCCTGTTCTTTTTTACTTTTAGTTGAGTAAAGAAGTTGGACCAGTACTTCGACTTTTACCAGAGTAGTTTTTAACTCAAGTACTTTTACTTCTACTTACTGTAAGTACAGAATGTCAGTACTTTGTCCACCTCTGCTCACCAGTGGCTTGCTTTATCTAAAAATCAATTAATAATAAAGAAGAAGTAATTGCTGGACAATAACGCAAAAATTTAAAACTGCATCAGCATGTCATCTGTTCTCTGTCATTAAGAAAATGGTAAAGAAAGAAAAGGAAAGTATAAAACAATGCATACTGTAATACTATCAATTTTTAACTTCTAGCTCTGTTTTGTTCTCCAAAAGCTTTTGAGAAATCTCTCTCTCTCTCTCTCTCTCTCTCTCTCTCTCGCTGCTAAGTAATCAACATCATTCACCAGGACTATGACAAAAACTGTAGTTACACATCTGTTTACATGACTGGGTGCACACTCCATTTACATTTGCCACAGAGGCAGTAAATTACATGTAATTTGCTCCAAAACTTTCATATTTTTAGACTTTGCTTTATGAAACTTTATGGAGGTCACTCAGCAGCAAATTCACACCTCAAAGCTACCAAAGTTGGGTGCAAATCTTTGCTGTTGATGGGCCATGACAGTGCCCAAAGGTGCTATCCCATTTGCCTTTCATCAATTATCGCATGTCATGTCTAATTAAAAGAAATAAAAAAGGAACGAGTCATTCATTTCACTAGTCCGCTTCAGTTGTTTTGTGGTTGCTTTTTTAAAAAAATGTCACTGATTGTTTAAAGAGAAGCGCTGTGGTTACAGGGTAAAACAAAGTGGCATTTGCTGCTGATTGGCCCTGTGGGGAACCATATCATTCATAAATAAAAACTGGTTTACATTCGCTGTGTTATTTTTAACTTTTCTTTTTCTTTGGTTTAAACACTTGGAAAGCAGAGTGAAAAATAACAACGCTGAAAACATTTCACGCCTAGATCTGCTGAATGCACACACTTTAAAAGAGAGAGCGAGACAGAGATAGGGGAAATCATTACTCAACTATATATGGCTGTGGACACGTTTCCTTGTCTTTTCACTTGTCTGCCTCTTTCTGTTTCAGCGGATCCATTTACCTCTGCTTTTGTTACTCTGTTCTTGTATTTTTTTCCCCCCTCTCAGATTTCCTTGTCTCTGTATTTTCTGTGTACATCTCAGCCTGTTCATTACCTGGCAGGAGCACACCGAGCACCTATCGCTGTCCAACACCCAGATTTGCCCGCTGTGCTTGACCTTGTTGTCATGGAGACAGTCGCCGGTGCAGTTGTGCCCGTGGGGGCACCGACAGTCATAGCCTCCCTCCAGGTTGAAGCACACTGTGTCGTTGGCACAGGTGTTCCTCCCTGTCTTGCATTCATTAATATCTGCAGGGAACACAAAAAGGATGACATCATACATATGCTCCGTGCAGATAACACAGTTTATGTCGGGTTTTTTTTAGTACAAGACCAGAAATGTTACTTTAATAGCAGAATGATAAGAAAAAAGGAATTTTTTATCCTGTAAATGTTGATACTCTTATATGTCAGTGAGCAGTCGTGCTTTTATCTTTTCCAGGACAATACCGCCCTACCTCTCTGCATGTGAAAATTGCTGAATAGAGGATTTGAAAAGCAACTGTAACATTTAGCAATAGAACATTTTTCAAATCTTGCTGGGAACATGCAGTATACAGCTGTAATGTAACCCAGAAACCCACTTTTGGAAAAAATTATAACTTTGCTTTGTGAGGCACAGACAGGCTATTTTTTTATTTTATTTTATTTTTTTAAGAGTGGTTCTAATGCACTTTTTCCCCCTTTTCCTCTCGCAACTCAAACTGACAGCTAAGATTGGGTCAACGAGTGGAGCAGCGCTAGCACTATTGTTACAGGCAACGCTTCAGTGTTACTGTAGATTGAGGGTTTCCGTTTTGACAGCTGACACTTTTTTCTGACAGGCCGGATCAGAGAGAATGTTTCCGAAAATGAACAGGCTGCAGAAAGAAATGTGATATTTTTAGGAGGAAAACACACTCGTAATGACATATCTATGCAATCGTAAAGCCGCACAAACGTATCAAAAACATCTCAAAAGTTAAGTGAGTTTTTTAACGTGGAAGCTTAGGAATTGTGTTTTTTTTTTTTAAAGTTCAGATTTATTTTAAAGCAATTTTCAGTGTCTGTTTTTGTAATTTGAAGCCCTCAATCCTCATCCCTGGAATCAAAGAGAGGGACTTAATGATGTGCTAAAACTGAGACTTAAAAAGCCAGTCAGTGGAAAATGAATGGGTGTTGCCATTAATGGGGGATTGTAACACCTAATGATGCAGACAGTCATATTTTTGCACTGCTGAAATGCATGAACCAGAATGTACCCCTAAATTGATGCAAGAACTTTAAAATTTAAGGTCAAACACTGATAAATAAAATGGGTGTCGTATCCTCTTGAGCACATTTTACTGTGTTTCAGTCAGATTACTCATGCTTCAACTGAGAACCGATTTGTTACAGCTGCAGAGTTTGGCATTTAGGCTCTGAGATTACTCCCTGCAACTATGCTTCATATAAAATTGGGGAGTGACTTCTCATCAAAAGCCTACAGGTGGATATTGGGGTAGGGGTTAAAATAGCAGACAGCAAAGCAGGGAAGCAGTGTCACTGACATGCTGAAGGGAAAGATGAGAAATTTAACTATAACATAGCTGCAGTGGTGTGTTTGTTATATTGTGGGAGGAGAGTGAAGTATGTAATGCGTGTATGATGCAGTAGTGTTGGAGTTTCCTGCCCGGCCTAGCTTACAGGCTTCTCTCCACATCTTATTGTTATCTCTGTTAAGTTCATGAAATATTCTACATTTTACCTCCATTGCACATATGATAAATTCAATGTGCGTCTTTTCGGATGCGATTTTTATTGTGTAGCACAGTATGCTAAAAAAAAAAGAAAAGAAAAGAAAAATCTAATTAACCTCAACAAAGCTGACATCCTAAAATTAAAATGAAACCTTTCTGTCAATATTTACATTGGGTAAGTGAGGATGGGCTACTCACCTACACACGATTCCCCATTAGCGGAAAACAAGCCGTTGTCATGGTAGCCATCGCGGCACTCACAGTGGTACCAGCCGGGCAAGTTGACACAAGTGGATTTACTATCACACTCGACAAAGCCGTCTGCACACTCATCAATATCTAGAGAAGAAGATAAGATAAGAAAATCACGTCAGATTTAGTCAACATATCATGTTGGGTTCAAAATAGTTTTTACAGTGAGTGAGGCACTGCGCTCCATTCTTGCCTGGCAGGCATTTTCAACACTGACTGATTCATAATTGATAAAACGACATGTCTGGCATATCAGTAAATCTGGTCCGAAGGCTTTATTGATCAAGCATAGTTTCACAGCCGGAGAAGGACATCTGTATCAATAAAAGATAGCAGGGAATGAATGAATCTAATATAACAAGCTTATTCTAGGAAGACAGAGCAGTGGAGTGGCTCCATACAGCACTATAGTGGTTTATGGAAGCGAAAGATGCCCGGGTCAGTCCTGGGAGGAGACACGATTCTCTTTGGGTTGTGTCAGGAAGGGTATCCGGCGTAAATATCCCCCAAATCAAAGATGTGGCAGTACCTCCTATGTAAGGTAGTAGCAGCAGCAGCTGTAACTGGTTTGTATTTGAAGAGGCCATAAAGCTCCCTTTCAGTATCACCTTCTCATCAAAATATGTAGTAAAACAAATAAAGTCCAACGTGTGTGCACAGTTTTATACAACTCTTCTTGGACAAAGGAGTTTCTGTAATGCCTTTGGCACAGCTTCTAACAACCTGTGGGTGGCTGTCAATAGATGGAGGTGATGTTTGTCTTCACAGAGCTCCACTTAGAAATATCCTTGACGCTGCCTCCTTCAGTTCTTGTGTTTAATACAAGACTGAGATTACATGCGCAGACTTTCTTTTCTCTGTCTCTTTTATTCTGTTTAATTCTCATTTCTCTTTTTCACTCTTTCTGCCTACAGCTGGCCAACCTTCAACCCTTTCATTACAACAAGCAGCCTTGCAAACGGCAGCCGAGAACGAATCCAATACAATTTTCAACAATGAGCCTAATACAATACACAGAGAGAAAGATTACTCTGATATTTTAGCTAGCATTTAATTAAACTAAGGACCGGGCCCACACGAGAGAGGAAATAAAGCCTGTTATTACGCAGTAGGGCTAAATATGTTAGGTCCAGACATGCACCGTGATTAAATGTGTCTGCATAGCCAGTGATGGCTTTTTTATGATTGTGCATGATGCATGATGCTCTGCTCTCATTATGAAAATGGCAGCGTGCCGTGTATGACCTTCTCTGCGACTGCCTGCAACAGTATCCCCCACAGAGCTACAGGCAGACGGGCGCATGGTCCCCCTCCCACCGCCCAGGCAGTAATGGGATTAAGATCTATTGGCTAATGAGCCCTCAGCCTTTTAATAGAATTCTGCAGCAGATTAATCGTTGATCAAATGTCCCACAGATTAGGGCTTTATCTATTTAAAAATCATCCACATTTGTCTGCGTAAACTGCAGGTTTGCTAAAAAAAAAAAAAAAAATCTAGTTTCCACTCTGGTGAGGTTCAAAAAAATTCTCTGTCTTACAATCTGGCAGACTTTAAAAGTGAAACATTTCACACATTTCACCAATTACATCAATTTGGTGAGAGAAGAGCACCTTATTTTCTCCCCTTAGGACAGCAATGTTGGCTTAAAAGGACACTGTTTAAATCACGAGTCTGCAGCAAATAGTATAACCAGCCCATCTTTGAAAATTAATATAAATTCACCCCAGTCCTGAAGAGGAATATCCAATGCTCTTTGTTGCCTGTGAATTTCAGGGCGATAAAAGCGCTGGGAGGTTTTCAAGGCAGGAGCTGCATGAGGTATACTGCGAGTATATGAAAACGAAATCATGCTGAATTTGTTGGAATCATTCTCTTCTCCCCAATATGGCTGCACGAAATAGTTCAAAGTACAACTGAGCAGTCGGATTCTATTTATAATAAACACTGAGGGTGAAACAAGTCTAAAAATATGCTAATGGGTTATTTTCAGCCAGTTTCATTCAGGTGTTTTAAACGCTCGCCTGTCTGGTTGCAACAACAGAGGGTTACACCTTCAGCAGAAGATGAGTCTTTTTCCTCTTTTATCTCTGCAAACCTGTCAGCTAGAATTATGGCGCAGCGCTTTTCAGCCTTCTGTCAAATCAACCTTTTAAAGTGCTGCAATGTTTTAGGACAATGAAACTCACTGTTGTCGCACCTTGGATTCGTAAGATTCAGTGTGTGAGGTACAGCAGAGATGCAGCACGCTCGCAAAAGTCTTGCCGTCTCTTTTATCATCTTGCGTAAAATGATAATGGAGGATCATTGTAATTAAACCATCAACAATGACAGTCAGACAAGGGCGCAGCCGGGGAGTGCTGTCTGTACCGAATCATGGCGCGTTTGCTTTTGTGGATGGCTGTATTTTTACTTGTTAAATCATGTCATGTTTCTTTCTCTTTCTGCTCTGGGAAAATAAATAAATAAATAAATAAATAAACACCACTACCACAAATTAAAAAGAATAACTCTAACATTCTGCATCTATCTCCTGGAGAGGTCAAGGCTGTGGTGCAGCAGTTATTTTGGAGTTACCTTGCTGCATGAAAGACAGAAAATGCCTACGCAGAGGAAGAGGATGGGCCAGATGAGGAGGAGAACAAAGCTAAAGGGAAGAAGGCGGAGGACACAAAGAGGAGAAGGAAGAAGAATTAGAAAGACGAGGAGATAGAGGAGGAATAGGTGAAGAGACACTGCAGTTATTCTACTCGTTATCCTGAGTGGCAGGCTGGAAACAAGGGCTCTATTAAGGAAGCTCTCAGAGGACAAAGTGAGAAACAAGAGGACCATCTTTTCTCTGCCCCCCTCCTGGGCTTGTTATGCCACTCGTCCATGAACCACCCTTCCCTCCCTTCATATTCACTCTCTGCCTTCACCTGTCTGTGTGTTTCCTTTTTTTGTCACCTGTCTGTCTCAAAGCTAAGGCAAAAACCAGAGGTGCTCTAATTGTCACTGCTGCTAATCCTTGTAGTTTTCTCCCTCTTTGAGCAGAAAAAGCCAGAGTTTAGAGATGAGTTTATCCTGCTACTTCTCTTCACGCCTACCTTTCATTGTCCCTGCTCCTGAACACCACTTCACATCATTCTCACTGGCTATTCGGATCCTTAAAAGGTACAATTCTTTTCCTTTGCCCCATTCAGCTTTCCTTCCTTTCTCTATTCTTCCCTCCCTGTTTTTTCCCTTTGACTGACAGATAGCCCTAGGGGTTAGGATGCAATTCTGCTGCCTTGCATCACTCATTGCAAAACCTGTCACTCCTGCCACATGTACATCTCCTGTACAGTAACCTAAATCAAAAGGATTTCCATTTCCCTGCAAGTCTACCTGATAATCCTGATATGCTCAGGGAAGAATTATTCCCATCAAAATCTCACCCAGCCATTTGTCAAGTCAAAAGGCATTGGAATGTAAGTGGATTTTGAAATAGGCTGAATTTGTCATGTCAGATCAGGTTTAAAATAATGGCTGAGAAAAGACTGCAGGACCTTTGAGTCGACAATAATGTTTACAAAGCGTTTATTAGCATGCGCATGACACAGCGATAACATAAGAAATGGATTGCTGATCGCTGTTCTTTTATATATAGTGAAGTGTAATTGAGTGATTGTCACTGATCCTCAGTCTTCATTAAGAGAAAGAGTGAACTCATATAAATCAATCATTGTGAAACCCGAGGCAAACTGAGTTACTCACTGACTTCCTGAAGATGAGACACTGAAAAGCAAATCCATATCTGCAAGCACTCGAGTAGGAGAGCGGATGAGTAATCATGGTAAATTGGAAACAAGTCCTGTGAACAATCGGTAGCTGCAAGAGCGTACAGAATGCAATCACTCGGCATGCAAGTCCCTCAGTAGATCTACAGCTAAAACTACAATTTGACAAAAGTACAAATTGGATTGGGGTGGTTGTTTTACTTTTAGTCTCTAAATGTCTGTCTAAGAGTATGGACATAAATATATAATCTTCATAAGTTCTAAATGGCCAAGTATTCTGCTATAAAGGTTAAGGCACTCAAGAACAGCAATCTGTCAATATGGAAAGACTTTCTTCTTTCAAATACAGAACAAATAAAATTGAAAATGTCCACCAAGACAAGTGGAGCAATTTATAATTACCTCAAATTAATCATTAAAGCCAACATCGCAATTTCAGTACTTTAAACATTGTACAAAGTACTGCTGCTGTTCTCTCTTTTTGACAACAAAGAGGACGCAGCCACTTAAAAAAAAATAAAATAAAGTTTACTGGATACAGCAGACAGAGGCTCAGTGCCCCCCAAGTGGTGGCTGTGGGACAGACTGAGTTCATAGATTCTGGCCAGAAGAGAAGGCTGATTAAAAGTTAACCTTTATGGTATTTAATCAGACTGCTATGTGTCTGCCCACCTTTCAAGACTAATACAGCTCAGCTAGCATACTGTGGTCAACAGACAGCAGCTGGTGCACAGCAACTGTTTCGGGTGCAACTCACAGCACATTCTTTACAGAAGTACATGCATGCCGGCATAAAAAGATGTCTTAGAGTATGGCTCATAATTCTACCTGAACAAAGGAAATGTCATACGGAACTGCACAGTGAATCCCAACGGACAAATATATGTGCCGTGCCCTACTAACAACAGGAGCATATACGATGTGTAGAATGAAATATGGGATTCCTTATGATGATGATGAACCCAGAGATCCCAAGACGGTTCCTGTTAGTTTTGGGGAGTATTTAAGCAGCTTTCAGCCTGTTGTTCCGGCTTTAATGCTTTGGTTCATTCTCACTGCTAAAATAAAGGCTTTTCAACCACACAGTGTAGCTGTTTTTAGTGAGCAAAGGAAAAACACAGAATCAGTGTAAATCTTACTGATGGTATGCTACACTAATACAGACGTCAAATGGATACCAACATTGCTCCATGTGCTGTTTTTATATAATTTTTTCACTCTTAAAAGAGAGCACAGGAGGGCACCAGTTTAGCTCAGTGGGTGAGCAGGTACGTGCATACCCTGTGGCTAAATGCAGTGGCCCGGGTTCAAGTCTGACCTGCGGGCCCCTTGTTGTGTGTCTTCCCCTCTTCACCGCTGCTGTTAAAACAAAAAGCCCACAAATTAAAAAAGAAAGTGCAGTCATTTACAGATATAGCGTATACTGGCCTGCAGAGAAAAACAAGCCCTTTCTTTTGTTTTGGCCTTTAATGTAGTGTAGCTGATCTGTGACCAGTGCAGCTCGCTGCATTGCAGCAGGTACAGTAGGAGCCTATCCCTGTGAGATGTGTAATTTAGGTAGAAGCAGCAGGTTGCATGCAGCTAAACGACAACTCCAGCCATTAGCAGGGCCTAATTAAGACACGCTAATTACAGGTGATGGAGAGAGTGCTTTGTAAGGCCGTCTCTAAATAAATAATGAATACATAATCACTGTGCTTAAACAAGCCGTTTGAGCAGGCCCCGAGGCCTTGTGGGTAAATTGTGGAGTGAAGGAGGGAGCGCTGCAGTG
>VUQK01015266.1:47397-59689 GCA_015106715.1 Bujurquina vittata
TATTCCTCAATCTCAACTTTAACTTCTTTATGCTTGTTTTAAGAAGACAAAAAAAAATCCTTAACTTTGCTCTATTATTTCCTCAATGATGAAGTAAGGGAAAAACTTTTGGGGGGGGGGGCATGACACAGGAAATGGGAGGTTTCAAAGTCGTCATGATGCTGAGTCTCACAGCTTTAATTCAGACTCCAATGGCACAGCAGGAAGTCTACGGGCCTAAATCTGCTGGTGCAGTGCGCAAGCGGCAGCCAGCTCCTTCACTATGCCGCCACTGGGTTCGTTTGCATTGGTGCAAATTGCTTTTTTAATTACAGGCACAGAGGAAATGCAGCATGTTGCCTCCTCTTCGGAAATGATGCACAGAGGGAGCTACTTAGCATCGTGTATCACAAGCTGCAAACAACTGCTGAGGAATGAGGCAGATCTGCTTCTCATCTCTGATGTATGACATTGTGTCAGTGCCGTTGAAGGACAGTGACATTACATCATAAAAGGGTTACTGATTTTTCCCTATGCATTTTATTCTTAAGAGGGGACCTGCATTTGGCATTTTAAAAGTGAGACGTAGAGGTGAAATTTTACATAATCCATTAACAATATGCCTTCCTGTATTCCTGCTGCATTCTTCACATTAAAGTCTCTGACAGTGCAGAATCTCATCACTCCTTTGTCCACTGATTTCTGTCAGTTATTATTATATATATGTTGCTGCCTCCTTCATGTTGGTTTTTATTCAAAAGGCTGCCGAATACATAATAATAATAATAATAATAATAATGTATAATTTCAAGTGATATTCATACATATACAGACAGAGTTTAAATCAATATTGCTAATATTTATTATTATATTAGGCTTTGGTTGGGAGTAAACCAAGAAATATGGTACACATTTGCAAATCTTGATTGAATTTGGGAAATTTTATCCCCGCAGGCTAAAAATTCAGAGCATTCATTAGATTTAGAACCTGAAAAATTATCAATAACTTTATGATTTTCAACTAACTGTACACAGTGCATATCTTGGGAACATCCGTGGCTTCAGGGCTAAGACAGTGAGAGCATAAATATCAATAATAATAATAATAAGGAAAATAAAACAGGCAAGTGCTGGGTTTAGCAGACTCAATCAACTCCTGATGAGATCTCCACACTGAAAAGAGAAATGTTGCATTTTCTCTTTGTTATGGCTTTGTGCAAATGTGGCCTTTTGTTTTTAAATAAATTACTCATTTAGCACAGTAAATGATCAAAATAGAACGATGTAACATGTGTCTATTTCTCTTGCATGTAGCAGTGCATACATCGGGTAGAAACTGTGGTTATGACCAGCAGTGCTACAAAGAAAATCTATGTAAGAAAGACTGCAAATCATCCACAGCGGCTGTTTTGGTTTGCTTTTAAAAATGGTTCCAACTTTGATCATGAACAAACGGGTGTGCCGCCTCCACGTACAGGTTTGCTGTTTCTCAGGTTCTCTTTTTTTTAAAGTGAGAGGAATACGTTTCAGCCAACTTCTGGAATCCTTTAGAAAACTTTAGAAAAAGTTTGGAGTAAATATGTTATATAACAAACAACTGACGTTTCTAACAATATAATATAGTTGAGAGATAGAAAGTTTTCCTTCTCAATAAATATATGTGATTACTTGGAAGTTTGACAAAGCTGAAGTTTTAACAAAGCAAGGAGACATAATTTGTAATCGCCATTAAGTCAGGGCAATTTAGAATTGATTTAATACTTTATCTCAGCAGTCAGTGTTTTCTTTACCATCTGCTGAATTATACACTGCTCAAAAAATTAAAGGAACACCTTGAAAACACATCAGATCTCAAAATTTCAATGTAGCAACCCAAAATGGTACTCAGTAGTTTGCATGGCCCCCATGTGCTTGTATGCATCCCTGACAATGTCGGGGCATGCTCCAAATGAGTCCTGGGGGATCTCCTTGCAGATCTGGACCAGGGCATCACTGAGCTCCTGGACAGTCTGAGGTGCAACCTGGTGGCTTCAGATGGACAAAAACATAACGCCCCAGAGGTGTTCTATTGGATTTAGCTCAGGCAAGCATGAGGGCCAGTCACTGGTATCTATTCCTTCATCCTCCAGGAACTGCCCGCATACTTTAACCACATGAGGCCGGGCATTGTCGTGCACCAGGAACAACTCAGGACGCACAGCTCCAGTGTAGGGTCTGACAATGGGTCCAAGGATTTCATCCTACTTACTTTAATATTTCTGAGCAGTGTAGTATCAGGCAGTCATGCTAGTAGCCGCTGGTCCATGTGTGTATTCTCTATCATTGTGGGATATGGCTCAGTCACACTAGAGTAAAAATAGGATGGCAACCTCCTTGTAACTAGCATAGAATTTTTTCACAGTTGGTGAATTGCAAGCAGTTGTGGCAACCATCTACGTGTCCAGCCCTCAGATTGAAAACATGTTGCATGTTGGTCTTTGAAGCAGTCATTAATGGAATCACAACTTCAATGTGCACGGTCGCAACTTTGGTCATGCCGCAGTCTTCAACTACTGTTTCCGTAATGTGAATGTGGCTGTTAAGCGACCGAGGGACACAAATTAAATTCTGACATTTATGCCTACATGTGCACATCAAGAGATAAATTCACAGACACGTGTCTAACCAGCCACCGTCTCGATTGTGAAAGAAAAACGGAGAGGAGGTGTAGCACATGGCAAAGGTTTACAGCATGTTTTGCAGGTATTGCTTGATACCTATGCCTTCCTGTCATAATGTGATTTTTTTATTACCCAGCTTCGTCATTCTGTCACACACTGCTGATAACTCACAATGTTTATATCTAAATGTCTGGCTGGCTCTTGCTCTCCCTGTCTCCAGAAGTCTCTGCATCTTTTGGCTGCAGTACTTATCGTTATGAAATAAAATACCATAATACCATCCTCCAGTGCATGACTAAAGATGTTAATGAAATCATTTCTAGCTGGCAGTAACCTGCTGTAAGTATATAGGTCTTCACGCCCATGCAAAGACTCCATCCTTGTGCATATGACTTGAAGTTGACTGTTAGGAATCTCTTTGCAAAATAGCTGAAACTGAGAACTAGAATTAAAAACAGAGCCTTCTGTGCTTGATTCCCGCCTATCAAAAGGCCAGCAGAGGAACTCACCTGTGCAGGAATAGTCATCGATCCTTATGTAGCCCGTATGGCAGATACACATAAAGGAACCAGGGGTGTTAACGCACATAGTGTTCTCCCTGCAGTAGTGCTTCCCTTCAGCGCACTCATCAATATCTGAAGAGAGGGGAGAGAGAAGCAGGAAGGGGGAGAACAAAGCAAGGTGAGATGTGGGTTGCTCACTGAGAATTCTGTCAATTGAAAACACAACTAATGAAATTACTGCCAGATAAAAAACAAGCAGCTATCTTCCATGCTGAAGTATGATGGTATATTGATTACTATTATCTAGGGGCTTATAGATACTGTTACTTGTCACTTGAACATGAGCAGATGTTGCTTCTGGCCACTTGCTGAAAGAAATCTCTTGTTTCTCATTGTTAAAGTTCTCCCCAGTGTTGTATTTAGGTCTACTTGGGAGAGGGGTGTCCCCTCAATGCTGGAAACCACCCTGCACACGCAGGAAAGTGTTATTTGAATTCATCAGTGGGAGACAAGAGTTAAAAATGCAGAGGGTTTATGAGAGGTGGACACTGAAACACTTAAGGTTGCAACGCTCAGTTTTCAATCTATTAAAATGAACTCACACAGTGGCTTAGCTGCATTTCTCCCGGTCATTCGGATGATCTCAGTGCTTTGGCCACGGGTTTAGTTTTATATCTTTTAGACAGACAGTGTCGGGTAAGAATCATTCTGCTGGAGTAGTTAATTTTAAAAGCTGTGCACACAAATAAGGACATTTTCACTCATTCTGGGTGATTAAGCCTCTGCTAAGCTAGGCAGAGCTGTAGTACCCGAGATTGTCAAATAACACTGTGTACAAAAAACGATGACAATAACAGTGGGATAACAGCTGCAGTGGGAGTGAAAGAGATGTCAATAAAGGGCCGTGTATGCAGAGTCTCCATGGAGGTCTAATGGAGCAAAACGAGGAGCACCTGTGAGGGCGTAACATGGCTGTCTAAGCATTTTAGTTATCCTCTTAAATATGATTGTATAGCAGTGAATTTATATTTCTTATTTGTAATATTAAACCTCTTCACACCAATGCTGAATAAAAATCTTCATCATAAAAATGAATGAAACATGCTTCCCGCTTTAAGGACGGGGACATGATCACACACAGACAAGCATCTCATGTCTGCACTTGACTATGGAAATATCCTTCATTCTCATGCTACTCCCTCTACCTCAAACACTGGGATGCAGTTTATCATTGTGCTGTGCATTTCATTACAGGAGATAAATTTCATACTCACTGTGCAGTGTATGAAAGAGCAGGCTGGCAACAAGAAGAGAACCCACACTCTGTCATTTTTATTTATAAAGATCTCCCGCAAAAGCTACCTCACCATATCACCACTCTTCTCAAATTTTAAAACAACTGCCGACTAGAAAATAATTTAAGACTGTTTAAAAATATATTACAGAGAATTTTAAAACTTGAATGACCCGTCCACTGGCTGACATTTTAACTTCAAAATGTGATATCTTTCAGGCTCTGTGTGGCTTTGTTATGTCTGGCTTTACATATTCTTTGTACACATATGTGTTTATGTTTGTCTTGCTTATTTACTGTATATATTTGTCATTTTTTTATATTACCAAGTCTGTTCTCAAGTCTTAAATAAGGGTTAGGATTAGGTTTGTTCATTGAAGTGATGACATGATTTTTACTACCTCTGCTGTTGAATAAACTTGATGAGCTGTTTACTCACTTATTAGGTCAAAATGTTCTCTTATTTCATGAACTGATGTGAGATTTCCTCAGGTCCAAAGCTGCTCATATGCAGAAACTGAGATATTTTTAATTAGCATTAGGAATCTATTATTTCAAATAAAACCAGGGACGGCTTTTGGCCTCTGGAAGAAGTTTTCTCATTGGAGCAACAGAAGATAAATTTTAGTGTAAGTATTCATTTAAACAGTCATGGCTTAAAATGAATGTTCCCATTAATCATTCCTTATAAAATGTCTTATTCCATATTTCTGACAAAGTTTAAAATAAAAGAAAATGTGCATTACTTAAAAATAGCTTCTCAATGATGACTTCAGGGCTATTCTTTCCTTAGGCTGATGTACAGCTTTTCTGTTTTTATTTTCGATGGCTATAGCTAGCTAGCTACGTCTGCAGTCTTAACACCCAAGCCTTTATTAGTCAGTCCGTTCTATGAATGGGAAACAGTCATCCATCCATTCAGCTGTCTGGAACTCTTGCTGCTCTGTCTTAGTTGGATGTGTACACAATTACTTCCTAACACGTTACCATGACAACTTAATTAACCAATGCTGTGTCAGGGCTTTGTTTTTGAAGGCTCTGTGCAGTCTCATGACAGTTAATAAAACAAACTTTGCTAGTACAGCTTTAAGAATATAATTTATTAGATTGTTTTTTCCTTCTCACTCTCATGATTCCAAATTTGGATCCATATTAGCTGTTGCTAAGGCAACAGCTATTCCTGGGTTCTAAACTGCATGCCAAACCTTCAGACAGAAGATGCAAAATACTGCCAGGGTAAACAAAATAATCTAGATAATGTGATGCAATCAAATGCAATTCAGTCAAGCTGAACCAACCCAGCCATGTAACATCCACCAGGCCTTTATTTCTACTGACAATACAGGTCAATTGTAGACAATTTGTGAGAGACAAGTTCTATAGTTCTTGACATTACCAATTTATTATTAATTCTCTGTATTTAGTGTTTATAAGAGAGCAAAATGATACAAAAGCGCTGAATATGTTCTGTGCCAGATGCTTTTGCGAAGAGCACTTGAAATTGAATTTCAATAGATTTGCATTGGCATTCACTAGGCTTGTATGTCCTTGGGTAGTGCACCGCCCACCACCCAGCAAACTAAGAGCTCAACACCTGCCTACAACTGTCGCATTCACATTTACTTGGACTCTTTCCTTTCACAGTTCCATCAATACTTTCCGCCTTAAGCTATTCAGAGGCTTCACGGATAAATAAAGCAAGAAGACAATCACAAACCACCTATGAAGGTGCATATGTCCTTCACTATATGGATGGAGGCCAAAACACCTTAGTCACTTTGAAAGAAAGAGGAAAACAAAGAGAAGAGAGCAGGATGAAAATGGAAAGTAAAGGGAGGGGCAGACAGCAGGGCAGGTAAGTGGAAGAGCTGGATTAGAGACAAAGATACAAGAAGCTATAATGCAGAGCCAGAAAAACTGGAGATGAGACAGATAGGGACAGAGAGGGAATGACATGAGAGATTGAGAAGTGAGAGAGATACAGAAGAAGGCGGGAAGTAAAGGGGAGGCAAAATTGTAGAACATGCACGCACAGTGAGAAAGAGTTTTTAAAAAGTGGTGAAACGTGTGGAGCTTGTGTAAGAGAGTGAACAACTGAGATAGATTTAGATGGCAGAGAAACAGATCAGGAGAGAAAGCACCAAAACGGTTTTAACTGCAGCCGAAGAGGCAGTGGGAAAAAAATTCACTATTGCAGTGGTAACCTTCAGCATAGATCTGGTGACAGCTTTCCACTTTCTGATTGGCCGTCCATAGTGCAGCTTTGATTTAGAGCCTATTAAGTATAACCATCCATCCTGCCCCTGGTGACAGCAGTTACGTTTGCTAAAACAATATGTTAGGGGGTGAGATGATGAGGGCAGTGTGACTACGTGGGGGAGAGAAACCATCTCCATCTCCATTAATGCACTCCATTTTCTTGATTGGCCTGTCACATGGACACACGTGACGCCCTAGGGAAAGAAGGCTCGCCAGGAGTCAGTGGCAGCCTTTATCACTGAATGGAGTGCTTGGGGTCAATCTGTTGCCACACAACGATGGATGGCTAGAAAGTGGCTATGTTCTTTTTTTTTTAACCTTTATTATTCATGCATAACTACTGAATCAATCATAGTCATTTCTGAGGAGGGCGAATAGCTTTGCATTATTTGGTTTAGAAACATTCCTCTTATGCAGAGAGAGTGATGTTTTTAAGTTCATGTTGCCAGACAACAATCACACAAGACAACGTGCAAGTCAGTTCATTTATTTAGGAAAAATTAAAAATATTAAAAAAGGAAAATTAAAAAATTACCCCAGTCCAAAGCCGCGCAGTTTGTGGGGTTAGGTTAATTAATGATTCTAAACTCCCATAGGTGTGAAAGTTGTGAATGAGTGTAAATGCTTGTCTGTCTCTCTGAGTTAGCTGTGCAACAAACTGGCGACAGGGTGTAACCTGTCTCTCGCCCTATGGAAGCTGGGATGCAATCAGCACCTGCCAAAAATGCCTGCATACCCAAACATGTTTATAATATAAAGATATGTGTATTAAAATGCATAATGCACACAACAAATGTTATTACCAATTGTTATTGTGTTGACATTTCAATATTCCCTCTACTGTTAAGTGATAGCACAACTACAGTATGTAAATAGAAAACAGAAACTTATCCCTTACTGCCTGCATGGTATGTAGTTTTTAATAGGGACATCCTCACTATCTGTGTCTCGTACTGCAGTACAACCAAGGTCTGGGAGAAGGGAGATAACAATACCATTTCCTTTGGACATCCAACAAAGGAACCTAAATCGGTCCCATTCCACCAGCAACTCTTTCTCTCTCCAACTCTTCATCTCTTTCTTTTGTGTCTTTTTCATCTGTTCATTCCTTCCCTAACCAGCTCACTTACTCATGCAGACATAGCCAGGGTTGCCAAAATATTGTCTGATATTCCTCAGTAGTTAGTTCCTTTCAAACGTACTACAGTCAAAAGAAAGACCAGTAAGAAAACAAGCTGTCCCTGCTGGCCAATGTGTGTTCCACTCAGCAGATTACCTCCACCATTGGCCTTGGCTCCTCATGGATGGAGAAATGTGTCAGCGAATGTTATAAAGGGTCTTTTTTTAGTTTGGGGAGTGTCCGCACATTGTGATGCTCCAAGTGGTACTGTGGGGTGAGCAGAAACTAATTTACTCTAAATAAACTACCTTTTTTAATCAAAAGAAAACTATTAAATAACACTGCAGTGAGGTGCTTTTGAATCTGTCTGGTTGTTAACTTTTGCATTCTTTAGGGACAATTACTTACTTTCATTTATGCCTTTAGGGAAATAGCAGTGGGAAAGAAGAACAGTCAAATGAGCTTCTTTGAAATGGAACAAAGATGATTTTCTTTTGAGCCATTACCTAAGGATGAACTACAGATCAGGAGAAAAATGTTTTCAGCATATTTTCAACTTGCCAATTTGGACAATCACTCCTAAACAAGCAGGCCTGAAAACACCCAAAACAAATATGCGGAACGTCACTGTCAATTTGGGTAGGAGCAGGAGCCAATTAAGAAGACTGAGTGGAGAGAATACCATTAGGACGCAACAAGAGTATAAATCATTCTGAGAGTGCAGTCGTCTAAATATCAGACACACTGTAATCAATCACTGTAAAGCCTACCTGTTTGAGAAGAGCATCCCTGCAAGTAGAGTTGCCAGAAGTGTGCGTGTGCATGTGTGTGTGTGTGTGTGTGTGTGTGTGTGTGTGTGAAACAGAGACCATGTGCTGTTGTTTTCTTGTCAGGTTGTGCACACAATCTACATCATTCAACAGCACATTACAATTTCCACATGGGAATAAAGTTTCATCCAATTTAGCAACAATCCAAGAACCTCCAAATATCTAACAGCCTCTGAAGTGTGCACAGGTGTGTGTCTATACGGTCATATTAAACATGCACTTTTCCCACTTCGATTTGGAATGACTCAAGTGAAGGCTGGTGAATCTCATGGGCAAAAACTGCCTTGTTATTCTCAGCAATCCTGAATGGGGTTTTGGTCTCCATTAAAGCTGTCATTAATCTGGGAAGTGTTTTCAGCCATGCGTAAATCGATTGAGCATCATAATCAATCACTCGTCACTCTGTGACTATTTGTAGCCAACAGGCCAGAGGTCTAAACAATCAGTAACAGAGGAGCAGTAACAAATACCAGAGCTCTCTGAAATGCTGATTACAAGGTCACACTTAGTTTTGAAATATGCTTTGCTGCATATTGAGGCTTACTTTAAAAACATGAATACAGTATCCATTACACAGTTGTTACACAGTTGGATGCATGAAAATGGATAGGAGCGGTTACCCAGCTTTAAAAGAGCTCCCCTACTCTTACTGCCCCAATTTTTAAAAAATATTTGGATTCTTCACTGAATTTAAAGCACCTGTAACACATTGATAAAAAGTATAACTGAATGTGATCCCATCTGGAAAAAAAAACCCCACAGGGAAGTGATCTCCCACGTGACATTTAAAGGGTAGTGGGTGAGTTTGTTGAGATACTGTTATTTACACTGGAGGGAACTTTCTCAGTGATGGCCGGACTGTCTGTTGTGGGTGACATTTCGGCGGGGTCACAGAGGTAAACACACATGACCAGTCCGGATGTGTATTTGTTTCCCTGTGTGTATATGTGTGCCATTCATCAAAGTGTGTTGGGGTCAGGGCCCTAGCAGGTGGGGAGCCCAAAGGCTCAGGGCTCATCCCAGCAGTGATTGGGTTTTGGAGCGGGCCGTGCTCTTCAGTCAGTGCCAATTAGCCTGCTGCCACCTTGTGACATTTAAAAGACAGCTGCAGCAATGGGATTGGTCTGTGTACACACATGGTGTACTTCCACATCATGCACACGCACAAAGTCAGGGATTATCGGTGATAACACATTCTGTGTGCAAGCAGTCTAGTCCTTTTAATCAATTATTAAAACGCTTGCTTTTTTTCTTCTCTGTCTAACAAAATCTCATTATCTTGTCTTTTGGTCTTGTCTGGGCTGTGGTCTATCCTTGGTTGCTTTGTTTTTACAGTGTGCATTTAGACATGTTATGTGTATTTTTTTTTCTTGCTCATTTTAATTATTGATAACAAAAAAAACAAAAAAACAAAAACAAAGGTAGCACAAACTAATTGGTAACATCAACCATTTGCTTTTAGACAACAAATTAGCTGCTGCCATCTTTAAAAGGGGTGCATCTGACTGAGAAACTGAGGACAATCAATCACAAGGTAGTCATGCACTAAACCATACCCTGCTTTAGTGTCTCTATTGTTTTGAACTAATGGAGACTAAAATTTACAAAAACAAACATTATACTGTAATACATTTGATTTAAAACTTTCAATTGAGACCATAATCTCATCAGGGAAATGTTTACTGCCCTGATAAATCATTTTAGAAGTAGACCATTTTTCTCATAGACGTCTATACAGTTGGACTTCTTTTCGCAACCACTGTTGTAGAGTGGCCTTTGCTGGCTATTAGAAAGAGTGCATGATTAAGATGCTTCGAAAATCACTTAATTTTGTCATTTACTGTGTGGGAAATAGTTATTGAATTAGAAAATTTGCTTGCTTACAAAGAAATGAACAGTCTCTGATTTTTATGGTTTTATGCAACAGGTTTGCACACATCTCAGGGAGGGATTTTGGCTCACACCTCTTGACAGAAAACCTCTAAATACTTTAGGTTTCTTGGCTGCTGCTTGGCAATGTAAAGTTTCAGCTCCCTCCACAGATTTTCTATAGGATTGAGATCTGGAGACTGGCTAGACCACGCCATGACCTTAATGTTCTTCTTCTTTAGCCACTCCTTTGTTACCTTGGTGGTTTGTTTTGGGTCATTGCCATGCTGGAACACCCATCCAGGATACATCTTCAGTGTTCTGGCTGAGGGAAGGAAGTTCTCATCAAAGATTTCATGGTACATGGCCCTGTCCATTGGGGTGAAGTCATCCTGTACCCTGAGCAGAAAAACAGCCCAAAGCATAATGTTTCCACCTCTGTGCTGGACTGTGGGGATGGTGTTCCTTGGCCCATAGTCAGCATTTCTCCGACTTGATGTCAAAAAGCTCAATTTTGGTTTCATCTGACCACAGCGCTCTCTACCAAGCCTTCTCTGAATCATTTAGATGTTCACTGGCCAACTTATGTTGGGCTTGTACATACTGTATGCGTTCTTAAACACAGGGACTTTGCAGGCATTCCATTGTGCTGTAGTGTGTTAACGATGGTGTTCTTGATGATGTCGTTTAAGATCTTGCTTGGGGCTCCAGAGTGAAGGCAGGGAAAGTCAATTTATATTTCTTCCATTTATGAATAATCGCACCAACTGTTGTCACCTTCTGGCTGGGTTGTGTGCTTTTGTCGTTCAACAATAGCAGACTATTTTCAATAGGTTATGGGTCCAGACTGGCCAGCTGCAAAAGTTTAGGATATTTGTGTATAGCCAGCGCTGTTACGGTGCGCTATTTGAAACGTTTAGTCACCAGCGGGTGCCTTTTTTTTTTACGGAAAAAGGGTGCGGATCGTGCCATGGGAAAGTGGCTAAAAACGCAGAATGGCAGCTAACACCGCAAGTGTTATGCCGCTGAATGGATCAAATTACCCCACATGGAGAATACAATGTCAAATGGCTAAAGGATGGACTCTGGGGTATCGTGGACGGAACTGAAGCCACCAGCTACACAGGCAGACAAACTCCGTGTACTCGTGACTGCACTTGAGGAGGGTGCAGAGGTACCGAAGATGGAGGTTGTAATAGAGCGTTTACCACACGAACAGCAGAAACTCAGCAGCATTGAGTCTCCTGGAACTGAAAAAGCAATGATAGCTAAACAACATGCAAGAAAGGGACCGCAGTGTTATTTCTGTAAGACGTTTGGTCATATCAAACGTGACTGTCAATCTAAATACACCAAGAAGTCCGAAAGTAAACGAAGAAAGAAAAATAAACCCCAAAAAGCCCGTAACACGCAAACAAAGAAATCTGACAATGATTCAGACAGTAACTGTCTGCACTGTTGTGCAGATGGGCATCACATGAAGGAAGCGGGACTTGGGACCGTCATGTTGGAAGTGGAGGTTGCACAAGGCAAATTCCAGAGATGCAAAGTGAATGATGTGCTGTACGTACCCAATCTAACATACAGCTTGCTTAGCATTTCAAAGGCCACAAAAGATGACAAGCGTACTGATACATCATACTCTGATGTATGATGTAAAATCCTGAACACTGATGGTGACTTTGTACTGTAGCTACAGGGAAGAAGGGAGGGGAGCTGTACTCCCTGAACTGTAAGCTAACTGGACAGGCAGCGACAGTGGCAAAGGGAAATTATAT
>VUQK01015267.1:12336-23578 GCA_015106715.1 Bujurquina vittata
GCTGCCATTACTTTAAGGAGCAGCGCGCTTAGCGCACGTACGCACACGCACGCACGCACGCACGCACGCAGTTGCCCGAAGGCGCTCAGCTTAAACCCGGAGAGCGGAGAAAATGATTTCATATCAACCAACAAGGCTTTAAAAAAATGACAAGAAAATTAAAGTTTATCTATAATTTCAGTTAGTTTTAGTTAGTTTTAGAAACTCACAATACAGTTTTAGTTAGTTACCGTTTTTTCCGTTTAATTATAGTTTTTATTTATTTCAGTTAACGACAATGTTTTTTCAATTTCAGTTTTCGTTATTTCGTTCGTTTTCGTTAACTATAATAACCCTGGTCCTTCAATGTGACATTTGGGCTCATTTTTCCACATACACATATAGCAGGAGTCTGCCTGTGCTGCTTTTTTATTTATGTCTGGAGACGCGTATCAGGAACAGGCAGTGCTCTAAAGTGGATCCAACCCTGAGTCTGCAGTGCTGCTCTATACTGCATGTTTTAGTCATTCATCATCCTAGACGCTACATGGCGGACACTCAGAGAGCCTCTTCACCTGCTCAAAGCCCAGCTCACACCCAAGGCTCTCCGCCTTCATGCTGTCTGCCTCCCTGACAGCTTATTTAAAAAAAAAGGGGTCATTTTGCTTCTCCTGTGGTGATGAAGCTTAGTGTGGGAGAGGTGGTGGTTAGCTCAAGGGCAGGGTATTTTTTTCACACACACACACACACACACACACACACACACACACACACACACACACACACACACACACACACACACGGCCCATCTGCACAGTGTGCTCTGGGAGTTAGATGTGTTAGGCAGACACCAATGCCAGTGCATATGGCTTTGGGCTGGCACTCAGGAGTCTGTCCTGGTGTGTGTGCGTGTGTGTGTTTGTGTGTGGGGGAGCTCTGTGCAGATATGGCTGCCAAAGGTAGTTAATCTTAGACTTGTCTCTAAGAATGCTACAGAAAAAACATATTTACTTCAGATCATAGCAGTCACAAAATGGCCTCAGCATAAATCAACACTGTTCAATCAATGTGGGCCAAACCTGTGTGTGTATAAGGGGGTGGATCAGTTAAAGGGGGTAACTGGACAAAGTCTACATTCCCTTTCAAGTGACCTTGGTACAAACAGAGTCCCATAAATCTCTGGTTCTTTTTATGAGTGTTTATGACAGGCTAAAAAATGTTTCCTTTACAATATAATAAAAGTATTTCATTAAAAGTACTTGACATATTTCTTCCTCGTTAAGGTGACAGATAAGATCAGATTAGTCTGTTTGTCAGAAAGATAATACGACAACAATCAAGCTGAATTACGTAAAACCCAACAGACAGGATATAGGCAAAAGCAAGAACTTGTGAAAAATAATCTATCTAAATTTGTGCTTCTTTAAAACATTCTCTTCTAAACTGCGCAATAGGCCATTGGATTTGGTGGAGCACAGGCTCTGTCTGAGTGTCTTTGTCAGGTTACTAATATGGACAAATGTGTGCGCACCATTTTGTTTTGAAGCCACTCAGTCCTCTAGTTCCCAGTCCGCATTGGGCCCCGTCATGAGATTAGTCTGAGAGGTCTCAAAAAGCATAAATATTTTATCACTTTGGTCTTCAATCAGTTATTTGAGTAAGTTCATGTAGAACTGATCAAAAGCCATGAACAGCTGCAGAACCACAATAAGACACTTATTTATTTATGTCAAACAGGTTGAGAAGCACTGGTTTAATATTTAATAATACATGACATTTCTTAGGCCATTAATATTAATTTTATTGTAAAAGATAAGACAAAAACAACCAAGCAAAATTATATAAAGCCTGAGTGAGCGAGTGGGAGGGTATGGCAAGGGGACGAACTTACAATTCTAGCAGCTCTCTCCATCATCCAGGTGTAAATGTGCTTGAAATTTATTCATAAACATCAACATTTTCAGTCAAATACACCAACAAACCTCACCCATACAGAAAAAGCTCCTCTAACAAAGGAGAAAAGCGTGGCCTGTTTGACTGAGCTGTCACTGCGGCACTGCTTGTATTCGCCTTCAAAGTTCGCCCTCTGTATCAAAGTTCAGCGGGTTTTTTTCTAGCTGTTGTTTACCACCACGGTTTATTGAGCTTATCACACTCAAACGCCAGGTGTGAAATGCTGTGGTGTTCATTAACGGGAAATACTTTGATCTGCACCAGCAGCCTTTTACTACAGTGCCAAACAGGAGGTTGCAGATAATAGCAGGTCAACTACACGCTGCTTAGCTGATCAGTAACAGCCAATGTGTGATGTTTATCTTGTTGTATACATTTGTGAGATAAACTGATCTCACAAATGAATCTGATGTAATAGATAAAACATGAACTTAAGCGATTCTTAAATTTGTTTTGTTTTTAGGTTCATATAATTATATATAGCTCATATTCATTTTATAGATTGAGGATATAAGATGATATTTTAGTTATAGAAAATCTTTCTTTGATGATGACTTACCAACCATAACCCAAGGAATGAATTTAGTATATTTTCACTGCTTTTTCTATTTTATTTGAACCTGAAATGAAACCACTCAATGTATCTCTAAAGTGAATTCACTCTGAATGAATGAATTTCTTACGTTCTTTCTCCAGCTTGCTCACTGGCGGCCAGCCGACTCCCCCAAGTCCAGGGAAGGTCGAGAAGGTAAGCTCCATGTTTCTACACAAGCTCTCACATCATGGAGGTGAAAGAGTAAAAAGAATGAAAACACATTGTTTGTCCTTGTCTCTCCACAAGTGCGACGGTGGTTGGAGGTGTACTCACGAAGTGGCTGTGAGCCTCGGGACACTCTGGTGGAGGTTTGGCGGGAGTTTCCGGATGAAACCCACCACCTCTTCGTCCCATCTTGCGTGTCGGTGAGGCGATGCGGTGGCTGCTGTGCCGACGAGGCCTTGGAGTGCGTGCCCACGCTCACAAACACAGTTACCATGGAGGTATACACACACACACACACACACACACACACATACAGGAAATCTCTTTCTGCTCAGATGATAAATATTGAGTTATTTTCCTCTGCCCTGTGTGCAGCTGATGAGGACGTCTTTTATGAAGCACGATCTCACTGAGCTGCCCTTCATCGAGCACAGCCAGTGTGAGTGCAGGTAATACAATACTTCCTGTGATCTGAGGTTCAGGTGCATACTGTAGCTCTTGTTCACTGATATTTTATTCATGTCACCCACTATTTTTTAAATCTGTGTGCAGGTTAAAGGAACACCTCCAGCCAACACCTACAACAAGGTGCAGTAAAGCCCTCCTAACTTTGTATTTCGGGATTGTGTTTTATTCTTCCTGATGTGTTTGTGAGCTGCTTTTAAAGCCCCATCTCTTCATATGATGCCAGCAGGCTTTTGTCATTTAAAAACCTTTATGTGCTGCAAAACCGTGGAAGACAACAAATAAGAGCAGTATTTGCTTTTAAAGCAACAGTTATAAATGTGAAGAATGAACATGTTGCTCAGGAATTCAAAAAGCACATCACATGAGACTTGTACTGGTTTAATCCAGTTTAAAAGCACTGACATAATCACTCACACTTATAAGGGCTGGAAGCACCCTGACCAGGGTACATTAACTCATTAACTCTGGATTTTTGGGCCTCATTTCACAGCTGTATCCACAAGCATGTAGGTCAAGAAGGCCCATTTGTGTCCCACTAAGTATCACACATCCATGTTTTCTGGGATAAATACAGTTGAGCATGATCATAAAAAAGGTTTAGTTTTATGCCTCAATTTGGCTGAACAGTCAAAGATGAAAAGTTGTCTATTCATGCTGTCACAAAGACTGGACTCTAATCTGATTTCAACCATTAACTATGTTTACCCTCTGAGCTATTTTCCATAGTGGTCTTAAAGCTGTCTAAATGGAACACTGTCATTGCTCAAATTGAATTAAATGGGTTCAGAAGTGAAAGTTTGGTGGATATCTAGCTCTCTCAGAAGAGCTAGGTGTGATTTGTGTCTGTTTTTTTTAATTCAACAATTCACTGGCCTTTCATTTGGTTGTGAATGTTTGTGATCAAACAGCCACACAACATACACTTCAGCAGTAAATGATAAATGAAAGATGTAAAACATTTAAAAGTACTCAAAAAACACAAAAAACATTTAAATAAACAATTTAAAAGTTTAAAACTTTAAGATGAATTTACATATTAGTTTAAAATAGGTGATGCAAGACTCAGGAGTAACATTGAGAATATAAAAAGAGTGATCCAGCTATTTAATATTTACTTTTTTATAGTAATAAAAAGTAAATAATAAAGAAATACAAATCTGAAAGGTAAAAGAATAAAATCAAAGTAAGATGAAAATGCAAATGCCTAAGAAAACGTATCAGAAAAAAGAACATAATTATACAGAGAAAATAAGTCTTTAACAGTGATTTGGAAGGTCAAGAACAGAAAAAATGCAGTTCATATAAATATTATATAAAAACTGTGTGACTTTCTTTTTGTGTGGGCAGTCCCCACATGCTTAGAGTCATGGTGGTGCCGTGGTAAACAATGTCATCTCAGAGAGATAAGGGCCTGCTGCGGGCTTTCTGTGTGGATGTTCTCCCTGAGCCTGCAGGGGCTTCATCCCACAGTCCAAAGACATGCTTGTTACATTAATTAATTATTCTAAACTAGTATAGATGTCTGTAGTCGTCTATCTCAAAGCATCTCTGTGATAGAATGCAGACGTGTCCAGGGTGCAGCACGCCTTTCAACCAGTGACAGCTGGGATGCTAATATGAACAAGCAGTTAGGAAAACGGATGAATGGAGCTGAATCAGTCCTGCCTTACATGTGTTGGCATGTTGCTGCATATCATCACTAATTATCAGCAGCTGTAGTTCAGTGAAATGTTGTGACACCTTGCATAGGACATGTCTTCAGTGTGTGCATGTGGGTGCACTGACTTTGTTCCACAGAGTTTTGTTAATGCAATGATTTTTCTGCTGCTGTATGGTGCCTTTAATGCACCAGACAGGACATGTCCTACAGGGGGAACTCAATCCAGGGACACTGTGATTACATGGTATGGGTTTGTAATTTATTATCCAAGCTGCGTCCTTGTTGTCGTACAGAACAGGGTTATGGTACAGGGTTGGGAAGGACAAGTGGCGACTAACAAGACCCGGCCAGGCAGTGAATGTGTGTCATTATTTCTAAACGTCTGCTTTCCTGCCTGTGCAGACTACTAAGTAATCCAGGAGCTTTCAAACCATCTTTGTCAGTGTCTCTTTTAGACTTCCTAAAATCAGTGAGAGTACTGTGGTCAAAAAGCGAAAAATGTGTTACAGTGTGTCCGTGGCTTTGGAGAGCTACAACAATTTAGTGCAATAATGATCCACTGAAACATATGATGTTTCTGCTTATTGATTGGAGAAAATGTCTGACTCTAGCTCTTTCTGTGCATGATAAAAATAAAGACACGTTTCTGTGCAGCACGTAGGGAGCGTGTCAGCTGCGACTGACAGCTGGACACTGTGAAAGGAGCATTTCTGTTAAGTCGCTTCTGCTTGTTTGTGTGCAGGTCCCACCACACAGTCATATAATTGCATCTTTAATGTTTATGTCCGCCTGCTTCCTGTTAGGATGTGGACATAAATAAAGCATTCCAATGTATGTGTGTGCGCGTGTGTGTGTGCGCGCGCACAGTTTTCTAAAACCTTAAAGTTGCAGGTTATGTGCCTGTTTGGCGCTGTGTGGTTTTCTGACATTTTATATGTTCTGTGCTTTGTGTTAATACATATGAATGCTTTCATGTGATGTTGAATGTGTGTGTGCCTCACAGCTGTGTGACTCTCTCCCAGCATCCCCCGGGATGGCTGGCATCCTGTTGTCACCATAGTGATGATTTTATCTCCCCTGCCATGTGCTCTCGTACAGACTAAAAGAAGAGAGTCACGTATCCCTAATAGTAAATTAGAGTTCCAAAAACAACAGCAGCAGCAGCAGCAGCAGCAGCAACACAGTCTGTTAATAATGTCAGGGCTAAGCTGGTAAACATGGTTTGGTGCCCATAATTGGATATGGTTTAATACAACAGATGGGACTGGAACAGAGATGAGTTGAAATTGAAAAACTCTACAGAGCTGTAGATGCACTTTATTGCAGCCACCAGCCCACATTAAAGTGGAATAGATTGAACCCAGTGACTGCTGGACATTCAAATAGTTAAAACTGGTAATCAGCAAACTGTGGGTAATGCTTACAAAACCACAGACCCTGAAAATTCAAAGTCAAAAAGCTGATTATTCTCCTAGCAGTTATATTTTCTCACCCTTCCCTGAGAGTCTGAACTAATTAGTCGTTTTGTTCACGCCATCAAATGTGAGTGTAATCTTTGATTATAGGAGTTGCCCATTCAGACCTGAACCTACCATCTGAATGTGGCAGCAGAAATTGAGATTATGGTGAGCCTGTGTGAATTATAGCCTTTTTCCTGTTCTTAGCCAACAGGAGTTGCACTCAGTGTGGTCTTCTGCTGCTGTAGCCCATCAGCTTCAAGGTTTGATGTGTTGTGCTCCACCTACCCACTGTTCAAATCTTCTGTTCGTGAGGGTTTATGATATTAGAAATCTCTTTCCAATTAGTAGTCAGAAGTTAATCACTACTTAGGTGGGCTAAGCCCTGCTAATTTTTGGTGAGACTTTCATGCAAATCTGTTCAGAAGTTTTTGAATAATAAACAAAGAAAAAAACTCCTTAGTGGCAAATAACAGCAGATCAAATTATAGCCTTTATGCTCAGCAGAGGTTCTGAAAATCAGAGTTAAAACTCAGGTTTTCAAATATTTAGTGGCATAGTAAAGTAATTAATTTTGAATTTTAGCTGAGTAGAAGAAAAGTTGTAAAGTTTCTTTGATACTGGAGTCAATTTAAATAATTATTCACCACCTCTAGGTACTTGAAGCGCATTGACGTGGCAGCTGATGTTAATCTGCAACTGATATTACAACATTTGCAAGAGACCTCTTGTTCTAGTCTTGGATCTTCATGATGTCATAGAGAGGTGATATCTCTAATTTGGTAATCTTATGCACACAGCTCTGGCTGTGAGCACAGCACAGAAGCTCCATCCACCCGATGTTCAAACCTTCTGTTTGTGAGGGGCAGCCAATCAGAGGAAAGTTGGCCTTAAAGGAGAGGAGCTAAAATGTCTTATTTGGTTTGGCTGCACCAAGGGCCAGTGCAGGATAAATAAGGATTATTTTGAGTTGTGAATGAAAGCTGTTTTAGTAGAGTGCAAGAATAAAAATATGGAGCTGGAAATGCAGGTAACAGGTCACATGTTTGTCCTGTCCTGTTTTTTTATGTTGAGTTTGGAAGCTTTGGTTCTGGTTTCAGTTTCATTATTTTTCTTGTGACGTTGATTATTTATGATATTGTGGAGGTTTGGTTTATCCATGGGGGTGAGTTTTAGGTTTATGTTCTTGTGTTTTGGCACATGTAGCTCTAGGTTCCATAATATTTCCCTGTCTGTTCCTCCTTCTGCCTTATCTTTCTGTTGGTACTTGTTCCCCAGCCTCTAATATCATGTTCTCTTATGTGTCTTGTATTAATTTTTACTTCCTGTGTGTAAAATTATCACACCTGTGTTAATTACTTTCACTTTCATTGCTTCTCTTAGAGATGACAGTGTGATGAGAATATGAAAATAATAATAATTGCTTAAGTGGAATACAGGTTGGGAAATGGGAAATGCAAAAGACAATACCACACGTTTTTAAAATGTACGTTTTTTATTTTAAATATTCAGTGTGTAAAATTTAAGCTAAAACAGCAGTTTTGATGACATAAAATTTGAGAAATTGTAAAAACATGTTATTAGAGTCAGATAAAAGAACAGATTCACATTTTCTAAAAGTTATGAAACACGGGCATCCAGTTCATCTAAGGGCACATCCAATATGTTCACTCAGTAGTTACAGGATTACTTATTTTAGAGCTTGATCTTCCAAAAGATTTCAAAACTGAAAACAGTTAGTTTGACATTAACTTCAGACCAACTGTGTGACATTTTGTCTGTTTGGTGTTCACAGGCCGTATCTGAAACCATCAAGAAAAGGCAAGAAAAAAGGGAGGAAGTCCCAGCAGAAGACATCTGGAGCCACCAGAGCGTATGTTTAATATGAGGAGCTTACTTTTTTAAACTGTAGTTACTGTAGTTTACTAATGTTTTTTAAAGTGCGAGGCTTGAATTGGCGTTGCTGGTGTTTGTCAGTGTTTTCCGGATACTCTCAGACTCAGTGTGAATGATTGGATTAGAGGAAAACTGGGTTTTCTGATCTACAGTATAACTGAACAATTTGTTTTGCAGCCGCAAAAGTCGAGGTCTCGGCATACACCAGTGAATTCCATAATGACAGTATTCAAGCCAGCAGTAAACATCTACTGTCATTATTACTGCAACACGTTATATTATATCATTTTTTTCTCCAAGATATGGAGCCACAAGCAGCATGGTTTCTATGAATGAAGCATAAAAGAGTTGGTAATGTTTTCCTCTCCACTCTTTTTCAACTGCTTCACTTTGCTGTCAGTCATTTCCGGCCTCTAGGGGCCAGAGGTGACTCGGCTTTGGTGTGATGTCTCTCTGCACCCATCCATCACTCACAACAGGCTTTATTTAAATTCTGGCAGGGGTGAAATCTGTGTAATTTGCTCTCAAATGCTACCTCCTCTATCCATGCCAGCGACAGGCGTGGTCACCGGGACGGGAACAAAGACGAGCCCTCTCTGCCTCATTAAGTAACTTCATTAAGGCCGCCAGCCTCCCGGGAAGACAGAGGCAGAAGCAGCACCACTTAATGGACCAAGTGATGCAAGCAACTTTCTCAGAGTGAGACCTCAGAGAGGGAAAGCTCAGAGCATCTAGAGGAGTTAACTGACGGCCTCGTATATGTAAAAACCGTGGTAATGGACAGATGAAGAGAAAGAAGAGAAAGTTTGTCAGCAGCTTAGGAAACGTTATCCCACATTAGTCACACACCTCCCACACACTCCATTGTGTGGGTTTTTGTTTCAGACTGGCAGTTTGCACGTTCAAACAAGCCTGAGATATTTCAGTCTGGACCGCTTTGGCCTGAAATATCTCTGTCATGATATTTTGTGCAGATATTTATGTTCTCTGAGGATGTTGTTTGATGATTCTCTATTGATTTCACACTGAGAGGGACTTTTTATGGTATTTAAACATGGTTAAATGCCTGCAGTGTATCATCCAAAACTGCTATTAGAGACATTTTTAATTAGTCCAACCTTCAAATGAGCAAGTCTGAACAAAACTAAAAACATTTCCTTGCTGTTTAGTGCTAATAAGCAAATGTTGGAGAACATGGAAAACATTATAGTCTGCCACATGTCAAATAAGTCTGTATTCACCGGCTTTTCTTAAAAAGTGAATTAATAAATTCAGCATCTAACCACACTTTTCCTAAATCCCTCTTTCATGCAGAACCCATGCTCCTCCAACTCCTTCTACCACATCTTCTCCTCCTCCACCATCACTGCCTCCCACCAATATCTCTCCCTCTCCCTCTCCCACTTCCACCCCATCCCCCTCTCCTTCTTCTTATCCTTCTCCTTCTCCCTCCCCCTCTCCCACAACCCGTTGTCGCCCGTGCCGAGGGAGGAAGTGGGCTTTGGATGCTGTTTCATGTCAGTGTCGCTGCACCATCGCAGCTGAAGCCTGCAGCCAAAAAGGCCGGAAGCTCAACCCTCGCCGCTGCAAGTCAGTCCCCATGGAAACAAATTTATATATGTTTTTATTTTTATATTTTCTTTATCATTAAGACTGCAATTTAGTCACAATACACAGACAGGGGAAGATGGATGCTCCAAGAATGCAATAATTTAGTAATCAAGAATTAGCATTTGTTGCTGTATAAATGCTTTTCTCAAAGTAGCTGGAATTTGAAATGACTTTAAACAAGACACTTAATCCCACATAGCTCATAACATGGCTATATTTGATAGAGAAGTTGTTTTAGACAAAAAAATGTTTAAAAAAATGTTACATGCTCACTTCATATCCAGACTCATATGTGAGACTTAGTCTTGTCTGGTAAGATTTCACCTTCCTCTTTTTATTGTTTACTGCTCTAGGTGTGAAGCCATGAGGACTTGATGTGTCCACCCACTTTCTTTTCGCCTCTGTCTCTCCACCAAATCCCTGTTGATTCATCGCCCACTCTCAGCATCAGTGCCATTGATCATACAGACGCTTGGACATGCAGCATCTCAAACCAAGGGGAAGCACACAGAAGAACCTGTAGCAGAGCTCCAGTTAAGCAACAAGTTCATCATCACTGCATAAATCTGCTGTGTGCAAACATCTTTCTGACTTTCTTGCTTCTGTGGGAAAGATTCTATCAGTCTACATGTACATGGCATGTACTGACACGCAGCGTCGCAAAACACAACCAGTGGAGGATGGAAGTGGCAACTTTGAGAGGCACGGGAATAAGCAGACAAAATCTTTCTTGGTGTACACAAGCCTGCAGGTGAACATGCTGCCCTGTTGTTTTGGAGACTGGACTCCAGGAAGTTCCTTCCACCTGTTCCGTAAACACAAGAGAACAGTGGGAACAAGAGCGATTATACTCCATGAGAACAATGTGGATGCAGAGGAGCAGTGTTACACAGGTGCCCTCGCAAGGAAACTGCACATGGAGATGGATTGCAGGTTTAAGTCAAGGCCAGTATTTTGAAGAGGATTAGGGAAACAACAGCAAAAGATTACTGATGGACACATACACACATACAACAGACATACAAGAATGTCATAGGACATGCACATAAACTGGCACCCTAGTGTGCATGGACCTATACTAGAGCTGCATGCTGGGATGGAGTATATCTGCGTGGTCTGTGTGGTCTGAAAAGACCCAGATGGGTTAACCGCGCAGGCCCTCTCTCTTATTCAAAGCTGGCTCTCCAGGCCGCTTTCTGGCATTTGTTTAATTTCGGCCTTTTGTCTCCGTCTTTACTCGGTTCCTCGATTGAAAAGAGCCGCATCGCCTCTCTTTGCCTCTCTTTTAGGCAGTGAGGAGAATGACAATAATGAGGCCTGGCGGCTGTCCACTGCTTCATACACACACACGCGCGCGCACACACACACACACACACACACACACACACACACACACACAAACATTCACATTTATAAAACGAGGAACACAGATGATGCTACACACACAGAGAGATACTG
>VUQK01015269.1:0-15593 GCA_015106715.1 Bujurquina vittata
TTTTGTTGGGTTTTTTTTTTTTTTTTTTTTTTTTTTTTCATTTCCTTGGTAGCTGGAGCTGTAATTATGCTTTATAAAAGCAGGAGTTGGGCAAAGTGATTCCTCTGATTAACTAATCAAATCTACTAGCACAGGTGGCAGAGTGCCTGCACCAGCGCTGTCCTCTTTTTTTTTTAATATTCCCCACAAAGCAAACCGTAAATCAAACCGCATTCAAATCAGCTGACTTTTTTTTTTACCTTAGACAGTGACACACTCAAGTGATTGTCTTGTAATCAAGGATATTAAGATAATGTTTAATTATGATCATTTTCATTTTGAATAAAAAGTGCTTTATACTATGCAACACAGATTATAATTATATGCCACAGAGTGACTGTAAGACCTTTTTTCTTTCAGGTGTTAGCAGTTAGATTTACACTGCAGCCACTCTCAGCACGAGTAACTCGGCCCGCGCCTTGCCTGTCCATCAAATTCGAGCAACACTTATAGAGTTGGGCTGGTGGGGTCCCCCAAGACCACTGCTGTCCCCTCAGGGTCTCTGTGAGTGTGTGCGAGTAAGAAACTGAGAGTGAGAGCGAGTGTGTTTGTGTGTTGGGAGGGTTGGGGGCATTAGCCTCTGATTGAGTTTTCAGAGAGCAACGTGGGGTGCGAAAGGCTCGACAATGGTCTAACAGAATTAGTAGCTTGTGATGAATGGTGTGTGAGAGCAGCACTGACAGTTCGCTTTCAGAAATACACACCACCGAGAGCGGGTGCATGGATGTATATGTGTGCGTACACCTCTATACTTCACCCAGTGGTTCAAGGACTTTTTGTCCATGCACTAAGAGCCATGCATGCCGGAATGAGAAAAGTAGTGATGGACACACACACACACGAGTCTGCATCTGCATGCGTATGTCCTCTGGTTAAGCCAAGGGTTTGAAATATGCCCCACAGTCAGGATCAATAATGATTGGTCTATTCAGCATGGTGAACACGACGCTCATACGTGCTAACACACTCGCACAAAACTAAGCGATGAATAAAAAATTTTCACTGTCCTTGTCAAGCATTTTTGACTGTATAAGATATTGTTGGACCGGAGCTGATACTGAAGCGAAGGCTGATAATACACAGGCGCAAAGATGGGCAGGCAGGTTCACACCACACACCACACAATGCACGCACACACACACACACGCACGCACACACACACACACACACAGATGCATAAGAGCAGTGTTTAATAAAAGCCCTGGGATATCGATCACAGTAGATGGATGCTAACTCACATTAAGGGAAGAGAGCCGGGACTGATAGAGAGAAGAAGAAGAAAAGTAAAACCTAAACGATGAATAAATGGAAAGAAGATGATGAGGGAGGGATTTTCCCATACAGCTGACAGGGAAGGTATTCAAATATGCGTTATTGTGCCAATTTGCTGGTGTAAGCAGACAGTGAGCGTCCACTCATACTAACAGTAATATTATCAGTTCCAAAAAAAAAAAAGTTGCACGCATGATGAAATATCGTTTGTGTTGGACTTGTAAGTCGCTGACGACTGTGCTGCCATCCTAATAGGGAATTTAGTGAGCCGTAATGGCCTCTCATGCCATCATCAGACCTGCCTAGAGAAAGAGAAGGAAAGGAGTGTAACGGTGAGAAGCAGCACTGAGAGCAAGCCGAGAATTCTCTAGTCAATTATGAGTGATCATATTTTCCTCTGCATGGTGCTGAAACTACTTTTGTACTTTAATGGTCAGCGCTTTGCCTCCTAATGAAGGCTGGAAGTATCAGACTGAGAACAAGAATGAGTATAAAAAGGTAGATGATCAGAGGGTACGAGCCTGCAATTCTCTTTGTTTTGTTTTTTTTGTTTTTTTGCGTTTTCTTTCCTTTAATTTGATTTCTGTGCTTTTCTCATGCAGTTTCAGTTTTGTTTTGTTTCTCATGTTTTGTCTTTGATTTTTCATAATCTTTTTTTTGTTGTTTGCTTCTTTTCTCTTGCTTTTTCTTTCTTTCATTACTTCTACTCCAGCTTACCTGGATGACGAGGATGATGAGGATCCATTTGGAGACTATGTGATCAGTAAGTCACATCTGACTTCAGCCTTGTTGTAATTATTGAGCCCATTTTAGATCCCCTTGTGTGTGTGTGTGTGTGTGTGTGTGTGCATGCGTGCGTGTGTGTGTTTGAGTGATGTGCTGGTGTATGTAATTGACAGTATTATACATTAGTTGCTGTGTCTGGGCACTGCACCCAGTGTAATCCTTCTGTCTTCTAACTTGGCTACAGGTGTGAAAGTACAGCATTATTTTCTATTCAAGCTTTAAATCAAGACTTGACATTTTCATCACTCCATCATTAGACAGTGTCAGGATGTTGGGTAGAAAAGGGAACAGTAAAATAATTGGTTTCCGTACATTACTCTTGTGTTTCATCTGATACAAAGCAAAGCCACTGTTCTTCTTCACATGCCTCATCTACATTTACGAGCGCCTCTCATTATGATCTTCTGTTCATTAGCACACGTCCAACTGGTTAATCTCTTTGCACTTGATCAGAGAAAATTTCCCAGAGGGTCCATTTTTTTTCTCCTCCTCCGCTATTGGAAAGTCAGCCATATTTACTCCTGATTCAGAGATTGTTTGTCTCTATAAGCGTGGGTTAGTGTTAATGCTTGTGTTATTGGGCCACAGAGTTTTCATCTGTTTTCATTAGTAAGAAGTGGTGGAAAAGAGTAAGAGCAGAGTGTGTATTAGAAAAGAAAAATAAACATTTTTTTTTACCTTACAGGTTGAAGGTTATTTTTTTATTTAATACCATTAAGGTTTGTTTAACCAGATTTTTCTTAAGTTCGCAACCTTGAAGAGAATACAAAGATATTCATTCACATGGCGACAAAGGCGTGAGGAGATGTTGGAGCACAGATTATCTAAATCGGATCATGCAAAGGTTTATCTTCTTGACATATTCTGACCTACGCTTTTATAGTAAATAAATAATGGAGAGCTGCAACACTGAGAATTTCAGCTTAAAAAATGCTGTTTTATAAATTCATGGAGTTTGCTTTACTGGCTGAGTTCAAATTCTTCTAATTTTTATTTTTTTTTTACCTTTGATATTTGCTGATGATAATTTCCCTCAATGCCGTATTTTATTACTTTCTGTCCATGGAAGCAAGTCAGAAATAATCTATTTGCTTTGTGCAGTGTTCTGTGGTGAATAAATAGCAGGACTTCTTTGGAAATTAAAATCTCAAAAAACTGTATATTGCATTTACCGTATTGCTCACAAGATATACAATAGGTGGGAATGGTAAGATCTTTATTGTATTTGGGTAGCAATAAAAAACCATATCAAGTCAGCATTTAGGTAAATGAAAAAAGAGATAAGAAAAATTCCATCTAAATTACCCTGCTACTAATATAGAACATACAGTACAGTCATCAGCCAAAGCCTGACAACTGCACAAATCAAAAACTCTCATTCTCCTTCTACCAGTTCTGCAATTATTAAAGCAGTATTTCATGTTGGTATATTTCAACTTTTCAACTCTTCAGTAGCACCAGAGGCTTTAAATATTGTTTAAAGCCTGTGCAATTTTTAATTAAAAGAATTAAAATTTAAAAAATAAAATTAGTTATAATGTATTTTCTTGTTTAAATTAATTTAACTTCAGCGAGTATATATACTTAATCATGTAAAGTAGCCAACTGTCTTCATGCAGATCTTTGAAAATGGCAGCCCCACAAAGGTTCACAATGTGAAACCAATAACTGACAAACTGTCTACTGGGTAAATCATTCATACAGATGTCAGGAGTCCAAAGAATGATGTACAACCCCAGCAGTGACTGTAGAGGACAACAAGCTCCACCATCATTAATCTTTTCAGCAGGTATATTGGCAATACCTGCAATGTTCAGCATATGTAGGTGCATAAGTCCATCCAATTGTCCATCCGTTTGATATTTCCTCCCCACATTCCCCACATGGTACATGTCAAACTAACATGCAAGACTGAAGGTGTCCCAGTAGAAAATTGTATTCTGATTTGATAATAATTGTTATGCACTTGTTAATGTTCTATCTAATGTGTGTATAGTTCCAGAGTGGCTATGTGGCTTTTGTTTGGGTGATGACAGTGAGTGAGATACTCTTGGCTGTCTCATTCCAATAACATTATTAAATCAATAATAGAGTTTTTCTTTAATGGCACGTATAAAACGTCACGCTGGCCAACTGCACTCGGCACTCTTTCATCTCACAAACTGATTCGCTGGCTAGTATATGTGGGTTGTAACAGCAGTCACGCTGTGCAGATATAATGCTGCGTTTCTGACACTGCCTCAGTTTTGCTGCAGGCTTGCTTTAGTCACCAAAGTTCCAAATATTTCTCACAGTGCAGTCTAGGTTTGCTATTCTGGATTGATGACCCCAGAGCGGACCACATTTCTTTCACGACTGCCAACTTTCTTCTCAGACGGCATCATGCAGTTTCTAAAGGCCTTCCAGTGTTGTTTAAATAGTGTGGCATCAGTAACTCATAATGACTTAAAATTCATAAAAACAGTTCAGTGTACAGATAATTTAGTTGTAAAAATACCAGAAAGCTAACAGTTTGGCACACAAATGGAAACAAACAGCATCAAATCAAAATGAACTGCCTTACAGTAATAAAAAAAAGTTTCCATTCACAAAAGACAACAACATCGCTAGTGTGCTTTTGATGCTTGATTCCACTCTCAGACATCACTGAATCTTGTAACTATTTTGTTTGTTGAATATTTGCATAATACATGAAGCTCTGAGAAGAGAATGGAGCACTAGAAAGGCACAATGAAATGCCACAGCTCTGGTGAATGCCACCACTGGTTGAAATGTGGATCAGTGTGTTCATAGCACAAAATAAAACAATTTAGTCTTATTATCAAGACACTATGAATAGTGACTTTACCTAACCAAACTGTATATGTGTAAATAATGTAAGGGTAAAATTTACAGCATGACAGGACAGTCTTTGTAAGAGGAAAGTACCCCCTCCTTCAATTATTAGGTTTTATGTATTTGAACATAATATCAAATATCTGGTTCTTACCAGGTCTTAAAATTAGGTGCATAAAACGTAATCATAACAACACCTTAAATATTACAATTAGTTATTTATTTAACAAAAACCAAGTCAAATTGCAGAAGCAGTGTGTGAAAAACTAAGTACACCCATGTTTCAGTAGCTTGTAGAACCACATTTAGCAGCAATAACTTCAAGTTCTGGTTTTCTTCATGATTTGTGTGATTGTGTGTGAGATTGTTGGAAGAACTACAAGAATTTTAGCCCACTCTTCTTCACACCATCGTTTCAGTTCATTGAGGTTTGCGGGTATCCATTTTTTGCACAGCTGTCTTAATGTCTCGCCTGAGCATTTCAATCAGTTTGAGGTCTGGACTTTGACTGGACCATTGCAGCACCTTGATTCTTTTTCAACCATTCTGTTGTAGATTTGCTGTTGTGCCTGGGATCAATGTCCTGTTACGTGACTCAGTTTGGGCCAAGCTTTAGCTGTCGGACAGATGACGTCACATTTGACTCAAAAATACTTTTTTATACAGATGTGTTTATGGTTGACTCAATGACTGCAAAGTGCCCAGATCCTGTGGCAGTAAATCATCACCTCTCCACTGAGGTGTGCATAATCTGTCTAAAGGACATTGTTCCAGAAGTCTTGTGGTTTGTTCAGATGCTACTTTGCAAACCTAAGCCATGTTGCCATGTTCTTTTTAGAGAGAAGAGGCTTTCTCTAAGCAACCCTTCCAAACAAGCCATACTTGTTCAGTCTTTTTCTAAGTGTACTGTTATTAACTTTAATATTTAACGTGCCAGCTGATGCTTGTAGCGTCTGAGATGTTGCGCTTGGGATTATTCCAATTCCCCTGATCCGTAAAACCTTAGAATCGAAAGAGCGTGCACTTTCTTTTTTACTATGACTGCTTTTGAGGATGTTTAAGATCTAAATGCATCACAGCCTCACTTTTATTGACTCGTCAACATCACCAGTGGTGGAAAGATGCTGACGTATATGAAGACAAGAAGTTTGCATGTGTTTTGCATGACAACAGCAGTATGAGAAAGTTAACAGACTGGAGACTGCTGACAGATCGTAAACTGCATTTATTGTTTGGAAGTTAGCAGACACAGTGTCCTGATGAAAAACCCTGTGGGACAAGTAGTTAAAAAAGTACAAGCTGTAGAGGGCAATTTTTATGAGTGAAATCGGAGTGAATAAGAAGGGAAGCTGCGGGAGACCAGATACCATTCAGAGGTTGTTCCTCTGTCATTTTTAAAATGAACAGTCCCGGCAGCTGTCGCTTTATTGTTCCAGGATACAAATAAAAAAGAAATGAGAATCAGTATTATCATTAACAGAATGGAATCAACAGTGCAGCTAATAAACCTTCGTATTCCCTTTTCTACATATTTAAAAATAGAACACATATTCGAGCGGGGGAAAACAAACTATGCTACTATGTGCTGCAGTGTTAGCATTTCTACTTTCTCTAATTCAACACGTAGCAGCTGCGCTTGGCGTTCAGCACTTCCTCCTCCAACAGAGTGATTATGACAGGCTGATTGGTGTTTTGTGTTCTTGGGGATGAGAAGATCAATGCGGGGCTGATAGCGAGGGCTGGGCAGGGAGCGGAGAGAAAGGATAAGAGAAAATGGGGATGAGGCCTTGTCGCTCTCAAGTAGAAAACAAGGATCAAGAGATTTTAGGGGAGGAGAGGATGGAGTTAAAAACAGACGCTAGAAAGGGGTTAGAGCAGGGAATTTGAGGAAGATTCTAGTGGATTGCGGAAGAGGATGTGGTGAGTGATGGATAAAGAAAGAAGGGAGATTTGTAGGAGGAGCAATTGAGAGTAAGATCCAGATTTAACAGTACAGTAGAAGAGATGGCTGAGGATTAACATTCTGTGACTGTCTGCAAGTGTCGGGATAATCTCTGATGTCCTGCAGTGCACTGTGGGAGGCCCACCATTGCTATGGGGGTTGAGGCCTACCACCAGGGCTGTCACACTGTGTGCATGTGTGTGAGTCGTGTGTGATGCTCAGTCTAGGTGTGGCAGGTGGAATAAGGTGCTGATGCCAGCCCCCCACCATGTTGCACTCTAAGCAGCTTGATGGATATGAGCTACGGATTGCATGAGCTGAACGCGTTTTTCTTCAGTGTCAGGATAGCCCAGTTAGCTTATCTCAAACACTTCACTTTATATCTTTTGATTTAAAAGGGGGATAAAACCTGCAATCTTGCATAGTAAATGCACACGTTTTCCTTCTGTATGTAGTGTGAGGGGGTGAGTAGATAGCTCCTTACAGAGTTTTAATCCATATTGATTCGTGCTTCATGCTGTCTCACCGAATGGAGCACAGCACCGCGGGGCATCACACAGCATGGCGAGGCATGCAATGGCGTTACCTTGCAAGTCTCTGCTGGCCAGTGTTTGTTTATGTGTGAAAGAGAAAGAGTGAGAGATTACCTGATAAACAGGCAGGTACAGTCTCATAGCAGAGTGCAACATTTTCAATAAGCGACACCTATAGCACACAGGCACCCACCTATAGAACATTGTTGTTAGATTACAATTAAAGAGATGCTCTTGCTATTGATGATCACTGTCGATGGCTGTTCACACAAACAAACTTGAAGTAGCAGGCTCCTCTTGTGGGCCTGAAGCTTGTGGGGGTGTTAGGCATTACAGTAGCAAATTTAGGTAATTATCTCTGATTGGACAGTTATTTTCTCTCATTGCCACTAGTGCTGTAGTGGTAAAATAAAGTGTGAATAAACCCTACCATACCTCAGTTACGCTAGCCAACAAGCAACACTATGATGAAAAGATGGGCCTGTCAGTCATGTCTCAAATATCACATCTAGCAATTACAAGAATTATAATTGCACAGAAGACACAGAACATCCCATGTTGTGAATGTGTTCCATTTTAAGATTGTGCATTCATAAATCTAAACACTCTGCTCAGTTATTGTATGGATACCAAACAGAGAAACAGACCCTGAATAAAACTGCCCTGCTCAGCAGAAAATGGAAAAAAAAAGTAGGCAGTAGTAATGTCAATATTTCTGTTAAAACCATTTCTTCTCCACTCAATACTTGCTTTAATAGGTTGGCTTTGTTTCACAGGGAGTCAAATGGGAGGAAGGAGAAGAGATGAATAAATCTATATTAGAGTCTCTAACCTCTGATTGTGCAAGTCCTCTTTGTTTTGCCACTTAATACTCAGCGCTGGCTAATCATCAGACAAGTATCTGACTTTATCTTCCATCTCTATAAACAAGCATGGAGACAGCCTGGTATCTCAGCTGGTCCCAAATCTTCCTTTTTGAACCCTTTCCATGGCAAAGCCAAGTATCAGTTGTACAGGCAGTCAGGCGAAAGCCCAGAGAACAGAAAAATATGACTATTTGGATTTTCATCAGCTGCCATTTTCATAATGTCTTGACTTTACAAAAAGTGCACGAGACGCATTCAACCTGTCTCCATCCCTCTTTCCTCTCCATTTTGTCAAACTGGAAGCTTTGTCCATTTTATGCAGGGGTATGTCCGCCCTACCGGTTGCAATCAATAGTGCACCACGGTCACATTTGTACGTAATCAATGGGTCACTCTAGACTACCCCATCTATTGTCCCCAGTGGTCCCTTTGCAAAGTCATAACTATCTATTTTAGGAGAGACAACAGCCAGTTGTTGATATAGGTTACAGTACCCTACATAAGCTTATATTTGAGATCAGTTGCAGAAGAATGTTTTTAAAAAATTGGTATGAATTAAAACACTGTAAACTATATATTTATGCAGTGGGGTGTACACGTTTACATAAAATACAGTCAATAGAATCAAACAATCAATCAATATTAACAACCACTTTCATGAAAGTCATCTCCCCAAATAGCAACCATCAGCAAGCAAAGCTGGCAGATCTGCTTTAAATTAAAACAAACAGTGGCTTTGTATCTATTTCAGCAACATTTTTGCAGGATTACTACATCACTAAAATGCTGTTGTTGGTTGACAGCATATGCTAGGGATTAAGAGAGAGGCAGTCCAAATCCTGTTCAAACCTTCCTGCTATTATACTTCCACGCTGGCACTCCTCATTGCACAGAAACTGTAGAAAACCATTAGTAGGTTTTCTCAATGCAGTCATTTAAATGTTAAAGCTATCATCTGAAGAGTGTTTTAAGATGTTAAATCCAAAGTTTGTGTTACAAATTGTTCTTCTTCTGCTAATTCAGAACTGTAGATCTGTTGTGGCTGTGGGTCAACAGGATCTGACAGCAGTGGCTTTTAATTAAAATGTTAAGTGATGATAAACATCTTTAAAGATGTGATAAAATAATTTAATCACCAATTAACAGTAGATCTTTGCCATTTAGAGAACCATATAATGCCAGGATAAGAAGGACCAACTTATTCTCATTACCATATACTGTCAAAGCTGCTGGTGTCTGAGAGAGGCACACACAAGGTGTCCTTTGGCATAAGTGGGTAACAGCAATGGTGAGATAAGTCTTACTCCCAACTTGTCACATATAGATCCTTGTTCCGGACCTCTTAGTATCATATATTTAAGAACATTGGGTACCCTTGTTTAAGACATTCACCTGATATGTGAAAGATCCCTGGTTTGAGACTGGGAGGAGGCACAAATCCCTGAGAGGACTGCAACAGGAAGGGCATACAGTGTGGTGACCTCTTGCGAATAAGCAGACACAGATATTGTAGCCAAAAGAAGCTTGGATACCCCTAACCTCCAACAGCTGTGAATCACGTGTTAAAGCAAATCATCTAAATTAGAACCATCCTGTCTTAGAGTCATGCCGAAAAACCTAATTCATTCATTTGTTAATTCTAGGCTACACTACTGTAATTCATTACTATCAGGCTGTCCTAAAAGCTTCTTGAAAAGCCTTCAGATGATCCAAAATGCTGCAGCTAGAGTACTGACGCACTAGAAAGAGAGAGCATATTTCTCCAATATCGGCTTCTCTTCATTGGCTCCCTGTTAAATCCAGAATTGAATCTAAAATTATTCTCCTCACATAAAAGGCCTTGATTAATTGAGCCCCATCTTTCTTAAAGACCTCATAGTACTATATCAGCCCAACTTCTCTCAGACTGCTGGCTTATTTGTGGTTCCTAGGATACTTCAAAGTAGAATGGAAGGAAGAGCCTTCATCTTTCAGGTCCCTTTTGTGTGGAACCAGCTCCCAGTTTGGATTCAGGGGACAGGCACCCTCTCTACTTTTTAGGAATAGACTTAATACTTTCCTTTTTATAAAGCTTATAGTTAGGCCTGGATAAGGTGTTAGGCCTTGATCAGGTGACCCTGATGGGGTTTACTCTGCATTATTGTACAGCCTTTACCTTACAATTTAAAGCACCTTGAGGTGACTGTTGTTGTAATTGTTCACTATATAGAGTAAATTTAATTGGATTACTAATCGGAAGCTTGGTGGCTCCTCCGGTTCAAATGTCAAAGTATCTGTGGACAAGATACTGAACCCCTAGTTGCCTCCAATGTATCTGTGTGTGTGTGTGTGCGTGTGTGCGTGTGTGTGTGTGTTAGACAAAAAGTGCTGAATGACTGGGTGAGTGAGGCTTGTAGCAGAAAGTGCTTTGAGTGCTCATCTTGAATAGGAAGGCACTATATCAGTACCAGTCCATTTGCCATGTTTTTTCCCCCAAAATGTTTTCCTAAACCTAACCACATCATATTAGAGCATCCAACATCACTGAGGAAAAAACATAAAGCCCTGAAACTAAATTAGGTTATAAGAACTCCAATATCATAATGTACACCAAAAATAAGCAGCCATAGAAACAAACTATAAAATTAATAAAATCTTAGGTTAATATATCACCCAACACCGGTCAGATCTAATTATATGACACATTACATATTCAGCTGCAGTCACTGGGTAACTTTTACTGCACACCTTGGCAACTAAAAGACTAAATCGGAATCATCCAAACTGATCAATATTATTATGCTCCTGTCACCCCTGGGTGTAATTAATGCAACACAGCCCTCAGACCCTATTAAAAATGAATTGACTAATTGCAGATCGGTGGAGCGCTATTGCCTCTATGTTTCTATCCAAAGACAATAGAGACATGACATTGCAAGTGTAAGTATAACACAAAGGGCACAAAGCACTGAGAAAATTCCACGTCTTTATCTATTCAGTGTAAACCAGTTTTCACTCTCAAGTCCTTTTGTATCTTGTCTCGAGCCTCTGTATTGATTTTTCTTACTTTTGATTCCGGGCCCCATCTCATTCTCCTTTTTATTCTTCAATTTCTCAAGCCTTTCAGCATTGTGAATTTCCTCATCAATGTAGCTGACATGAGGTGCTGGGATCACTCCAGTTGCACCACTTATTTGTCTGTTGCCACAAGATGTTTCCATCACCTCTCCAATGTTCCCTTTTTTTCTTGTTACAATATTCTATTCTATTGTTTGTTTGTTTGTTTTTTACTTTCTCCAAAATAACTTTCCCTTGGTCTTGAGCTATTCATTCTCACAGTGTGTGTGAGCTCTTGTGAGCTGTGAGGAGGCAGGAAAGCTATATCTGGCCCTATCAGAGTGAAAATGTCAAAAGGTGTGCAAAAGAAAGGCCCGTGTGTCTTTGCTCTGTAGATTCACCTGATCTTTAAGCCCTTTGCTCTGCCAGTATTTCAGTATGGGTTTTTTTGTGCGTGTGTGCGAATCTGTTAGTACCTCAATCACTGTTTTTATTTTGTTTGTTTGTGCTTAAGTTTGCGTAGGCATGCACGTCTGCGAGTGTGAATGAAGACAAGTGTTTGACTTTTTAACAGATCTCATTTCTGCCTTTCTACTCCGTCTCCCTTTTAATGTTTTTGTTCCCCCATTTTTTAGTTCTTCAGACATTTTCAGATCATTTCTTTTTTCCTTCTTACCAAACTAAAACTCCTCAGAAAGGGATCCCTTGGCCTCCTTAGGCCAAATATAGCAAGCAGTATCTCTCATTTGCCTTTTTTTTAATATTTCTTTTGCTTTATTTCTTAAGTGTGTTTTCTACTCTTTTACCTTAGTTGGACAAAGTTGGAGTTAAAGTTAAAAACAGGATTGGGGTGTTTGTAATAGCAGCCATGTTGGAGTGGCTTTGCAGTATTTTCAGTTGTTGCAACACAGTCTGTACACACATGAACAAACATTATCAAAACATAGAACATATACATGCACAGAGCCACACATAGACAACATTAACAATCAGGCCTAAGTATACTTGACTCTGTATGTTAAGGACCCATTCAAAGATCATTGGTGAAAGATGAGAGGTATAAAATGTGACAGATTACTCACACTTTCCAGTACGCCCACCCACCCACACACACACACACACACACACACGCACACCTCTTCCCCATTTCTCGCTTTGTCTCTGTCATGTGGTTCAAAACAAAATCCTATTTTGCGTTCTCGGGCCCACACATTAACACTGTGACACAGTGAGGTGCACGTTATGAGTCTAACTAGCTCTGTAGCGGTGTCACATCGCCAAGTCCCCACCTAATCAGGCCACTTGCGCGCACACACACACACACATTCACATGCACACACTTTGCGGAGGCCATGTGTTGGGACGGTGATAGAGGGTTGGCAGTTGGCAGACAGACAGCAGACGCTGTTCTTCGACATCAAACGTCTCAGAGCAGAATCTCACTTTCATGCCTACTCGCTCTCTCTCTCTCGCTCTCTTTCTCTCTCTGCGACACACACACACAATCACGAACGCACACTCGCAAACACAACAACACACATTTCCTCTGATCTTGCTGCCAAAACTCAAAGACTTGGAAGGTCTAATACACATACATGAGCAGGCACACACACACGCACACAGACGTATTCCCGAGTACTAAAAACTCTTGAATTAAATTTCGTCATCCAGTGTTGAAACCTGAGAGACATGAGTACAAGTTACATGTATGGCTGGAAAATTATTCTTTTTTTTTCTTTTTCATTTTAAAACTTAATCCAATCAGCCATTGTGATTTTATTTATAGTAAAAAGATTAGCACAAGCATGTAGCAAGCATACATGCATTGCATTGCAGTGAAGCTCTCATTCTGCCTACACATGGATTAAAAAAAATAAATAATAATTTCAGATGCACTCTTACGGGGCATTATCAATTTGGTACAGTTGAAACTAATACTGTACTTTGTAGTGGTTTGGTCAAACAAGGCACAGTATATGTTTGGAGCCATTTTTACACCTGAACATCGAGCAGCATCTAAAGTTTCTCCTCCTAACATGAGATTCTGCAAATCAGACATATCCTCGCTTTTGGAAAAAGGTGGTTTGGTTTAGGCAAAGGGTAGACACTGGGTAGACAGTGCAGGGGCTGGCAGGTTGAAGGTTTTTACAGTTTGCATTCTCTTCGAGAGGCCCAGAAAAGTTTACGGCTGCAGTTTATGTGTGAAAATGACTCATGACTGGACCCTTCATGGGTCAAATATTGACTGACCTGTCCATCTATAGCTGTGTTTATTAATCTTGCTTTGACAGTAACAAGTCATTTTGACCAGGATCAGGGCAAAAAGCAACAATGTTTTCCTCGATCCTGATCAAGCAAACAAAATTTCAGGGCCCGTGACCTTTGAGGCCCTTCATAGGACGCTATCGGTGAGAAAACATCATGAAAGAATTAAGAATGGAGTTAATACCTTGATTAAACCTTTGCTTAGCGCCACTGAATAATTCAAAGGCCTCTCTTATTCATGATGGATGAATGGTAACAGACAGTGATAGAGAGTGGACTCAACAGACAAGATGGAGAGGTACCACGTAGATATGATTGATAAGATGAAAAATGATTCATCGACTCATCTTGACCCAGCGAGAGCTGCAAATGGAGCCATGGGTGGCAAGCTAGTGAAGGAGACACTGACTTCTTGCATCTTTAGAAAGTTTGAAAGAGGACTTGTGAAATAAATCAGAGAAGAGGTGAGCAAGCCTGTGCACAATGACTTTCTATTTATTGAGATTTACAATATCTGTGTCGTCACATGGGAGCAAGCTTTAGCCACTTGTGTACACACGCACACACTGACACACTTCGGCGCAAGCATGTGTGTGTGTAACCACCCACAGATCCATTTTGCACACATACAACCTGCCTTTACCTTGACAGCAGGCCGACTTAAGACACAGTATTGATTCAAGGAGTAGCTGCGCTCTGCTTCTGTGAGTGTGGTATTGGGGTGGGGGGGTGGGGGGTTTCGATGAATGGGCCATATTTATTCTGCGGTGTTTGTGTGCTTGTATTCAAGCACATGCGCGCATGTTTGTAACCAGCTTCTCCTCTAGAGAAACTTGGTCGGCCCCTCTGCCCTTCAAAGTCATTTGGAATTCATCTGCAAGCCTGACCCTGACAGCTGTTTGTTTTTCCTCTCCGGAGAGAGAGGAAGAGGAATGGAGGGATGGCAATGGGGGTGTGGTTAATGAGTGAGAAAGTGATAGAGATTGGGGAGGACAGAAGAAGAATGGAAGTGAGACTTGGGTGAAAACTTGGAGAGAAGCAACAGAGGACTGTTTCTATTCTTTCTTTGGCGGCCTCAGTGCTGTTTGGTTTGTTGAGCATTTGAGACACACAGGACAATAAGTGGTGCTCTGAACGACTTCCATTAGTATCCCTCATAGACCACTAGTTTGAATGTGTTGAATCTGTATAGCAGCATGAATACAAAGCAGGGGAAAAGCAGCTGAGAGAAAAGGACAGAAGAGTCTCTAAGCAATCCTTGAGTGTAAATATAGGTTTTTCATTAAAAAAAAGAAAAGAAAAGAAAAGAAAAGAAAAAAAAGAAAAGGGTGGGTACTGAATTAGTGTGTCATCTGGGATCAGTAAAAAAAATTAAACCCTTTCTGGCTGAGTATGATGAAGAAGAAGCCCAGTGGGATGTAGTGGTTTTGTGTTTTGTCTGTGCTGGATGTGGGGGTAAGCAGACACGTCAATGAGTGCAGAGAGGGAAGGAGGGGAGAAGGATGTTGGGAGAAAGCAGTGAAGAAGAATGGTTTGGAGAGGGGAAGAGTAAGGCCACAGCTGACAAAGGTGAAAGGAAAGCGAATCGCGAAACGAGGAGACTCGTGATTCGATAAATGGGCAGAGTGGAGCAATGGCAAGAGAGAGGTGCTCTCCTATTTTTATATCTCTCCTTGTGGGAGCCCCTGTTCGCTTGATCTATCCATCATAATGACAGAAACCCCCAAACTCACCTGTTTCGTCTCTACCCCCACCCCTTTTTTTTCCCTCTTTGTCTCTGTTCTGCACCTCTCTGTTTTTCTTCAGATTTTATTGTTGATTCAAGGCTATCTACTGTAAATGAATTAATAGGCTGTATATTGAAGCCTCTCACACAGAAATTGCTTATTGACTAACAATAACTATTTTAAGCATGCACAGCTGACTCGGACAACGAGCTCATACACACACAGTGTTACAGTGCCACCCACCCCCCCCCCCCCCTACCCCCCATCTCATCTTTTTTTTTTCCTATTACCC